>CASHTC010001329.1:2500-7500 GCA_949357725.1 Hyperoplus immaculatus
GATAATGTCCGTTAAAGATGGTTGTATAGGAGAAATATACAGACGCAAACAGACAAGGTTTAGTCAAATAAACACCTGAATGTACATGTTGGACCTTTTGATTTATACTAGTATGAAAGAAGACATGTTATGGAAGATACATAGACTTGAGAAAGGATGTGGTTACCCAGATAAGAGGTCGGAAATCGGATAATACAAGCGGGACAATATATCTACAACCGAATTGGACCGAAACATTAATCCATCATCTGTCTGTTTGTTTGGGGAGCTAGCATGCTGAGCTAACGTTAGCCTGACAACGCCATCACAAAGATAGTTTGATATCTGATAATACATTGATGTGATGGACAGTGTCTAAGCGCGAGACACTGCCAGTAAAAAAATCATTTTATCATATTGGTTTTCATCTATTTATCTTCCATAACATGTCTTCTTTCATACTAGTATAAATCAAAGGTCCAACATGTACATTCAGGTGTTTATTTGACTAAACCTTGTCTGTTTGCGTCTGTATATTTCTCCTATACAACCATCTTTAACGGACATTATCTCAACATTGGTTTTTCATCTCCTAACACTCTGAACCAGATAACAACAATCGCAGGTGTCACTAGCTAGCAGTTAGAATTTAGCATCTACAACAAACAGGGTTCATCTGAAACATTTTTTACATTAAGAATGACAGGGAAGGCTAGTTATAAGCTAACGTCCGCCTGATGCTAAGCTACCACTAGCATAAGAAGGATTCACTCACTCACTCGGTCAGTATAAACAGCTGTTCCCAGATGTTTACTCAGCTGTCAGCTCGAGACATCGCCCCGTGAGTCTGTGGACGGGTTAGTTTCTGTTTGGAGGCTGTCAACACACACACACCGCCCCTAGCGGACAAACAGGTACACTGCTCCACACACACACACACTAAAACAAACACACACTCTTTCTCTCTCTCACATACAGACACACACACACACACAGTGGCAGACTCAGACTGCCTGAAGGGCAGGGGTGAAAGAATACACATTCTGGACAACATGGGGCCCACCAGCGCACAGTGGCATTTCTAACTTGATGTTTTCCCCCAGCGTGGCCTTCCAGGCAGCGCTGCCTGGAAGGCCACGCTCGGGGCACCTGTTACATCTCCATGTAGCACTTACTTGTGGCACTTTGTAGTTTGGTTTATTTGCAGCTATAAAACTCTGAGAGTGTGTGTGTGATGATGTGTGTGTGTGTGTGTGTGATGATGTGTGTGTGTGTGTGTGTGTGGCTGCCGACCGTCCCACATGGCGCTCAGCCAGCCACCAGGGTGTAGCACACCTCCAGGAGCAGACCACTGAGAGGAGAATACAGCGGCGTGCACAGAGACACCAGCGCGCTGCAGGGGCCAGCCTCTCATGTTCAGACTACATCTGCCCCTCATGTGGCAGACCATGCGGGTCGCGCATCGGCCTCTATAGCCACATGGAATGGCACCAACGAAACCCCCCGTAATAACCCAGCACCAACGAAACCCCCCATAATAACCCAGCACCAACGAAACCCCCCATAATAACCCAGCACCAACGAAACCCCCCGTAATAACCCAGCACCAACGAAACCCCCCATAATAACCCAGCTCAAGTGGAGCAACACCATCATCCAGTACGATGGACAGCCATAAGCAAGCAAGTGTGTGTGTGTGTCTGTGTGTGCGTTTGTGTTAGTGCGTGCGTCTCAGTGCAACGCGTGTGTGTGTGTGTGTGGGTGTGTGTGCGTCTCAGAGTATGTGTGTGTGCGTGTGTGAGCGAGCGTGTGTGTGTGTGTGTGTGTGAGCGTGTGTGTGTGTGTGCAGTGAAGCAGCAGCTGGAAGAAGTCCACTCTTGTCCTGATGGTTCTCAGTTTATTGGAGGAACAAACATGGCCACAAATGAACTGAACGTTTTATTTTCACTTCGTCCTCGACAATGTTTCTGTCAACTTTATAAAAAGTAATAAAATAGTGCAACTTCTTTTTTCCAAACACTCTTCTTCTTCTTCTTCTTCTTCTTCTTCTTCTTCTTCTTCTTCTTCTTCTTCTTCTTCTTTATCTACAATATAAACAACAAACTGATTCCGTTTCTAAATGTCAATCAACGAGTCAAAAAAACAGAGATAACTAGTTTTTTTTTTTACACATTTACATCCGATAAAAACCAGAAAGAAGTGCTTTGACAGACAGACAGACAGACAGACAGACAGACAGACAGACAGACAGACGCTCTACCAGAGCCCGCAAGGGACAAAACAGTCAGTTTTGTGTTTTGTCACATTCAATCCAAATAATGTTAATTTAATGAGATTTGAGTCTTTGTTTATTTATAGTCAGCTGTTCAGAGAGATAGCACACGGCCTGATATGAAACATAAAATAATAAAATTATTTTCCATGGAGAAAACGAGAGACAGACAGTGGGGAGGGTCCGGTCTGACTGGAGGCTAGATTGATGACTACATGAACCAATCAGGGGCTGCCTTCCACTAACAGACAGACAGTGGGGAGGGTCCGGTCTGACTGGAGGCTAGATTGATGACTACATGAACCAATCAGGGGCTGCCTTCCACTAACAGACAGACAGTGGGGAGGGTCCGGTCTGACTGGAGGCTAGATTGATGACTACATGAACCAATCAGGGGCTGCCTTCCACTAACAGACAGACAGTGGGGAGGGTCCGGTCTGACTGGAGGCTAGATGGATGACTACATGAACCAATCAGGGGCTGCCTTCCACTAACAGACAGACAGTGGGGAGGGTCCGGTCTGACTGGAGGCTAGATTGATGACTACATGAACCAATCAGGGGCTGCCTTCCACTAACAGACAGACAGTGGGGAGGGTCCGGTCTGACTGGAGGCTAGATTGATGACTACATGAACAAATCAGGGGCTGCCTTCCACTAACAGAGAGAAAGTGGGGAGGGTCCGGTCTGACTGGAGGCTAGATTGATGACTACATGAACCAATCAGGGGCTGCCTTCCACTAACAGAGAGAAAGTGGGGAGGGTCCGGTCTGACTGGAGGCTAGATTGATGACTACATGAACCAATCAGGGGCTGCCTTCCACTTACAGATACAGCCCCTGATTGGTTCATGTAGTCATCAATCTATCCCCGTCTGTCTCAGTGTTTTTCTTTGCCCCCGTCTGAAGCCTCGATGTGAGGGTCCGTGCGTAGTTGATGTGGGTCAGGCCTTGGTTGTTGTTGGTTCTTAGGGGTGTGTTACTGTGTAGTCTTGCCCCCGTTCGGAGCCTTCAAGTGGGGCATGTCATGGTTGGGTTGACCCTGGTTCTTGGTTGTTGGTTCTTCACTGCTTTTCTTTGCCCCCGTCTGAAGCCTTGATGTGGGGGTCCGTTTGTAGTTGATGAGGGTCAGGCCTTGGTTGGTTAGAGTTGACCCTGGTTTTGGTTCTAAGGGGTGTGTCACTGCTTTTCTTTGCCCGCCTCCGGAGCCTCTATGTGGGGTCCATTTGTAGTTGGATTGACCCTGGTTGTTGGTTGTAAGGGGGTGTGTTACTGTGTCGTCTTGTCCCCGTTCGGAGCCTGTATTTGGGTCACGTCTTGGTTGTGTTAGCCCTGGTTCTTAGGGGGTGTCTCACTGCTTTTCTTTGCCCGCCTCCGGAGCCTCTATGCCCAGCAGCGCCTGTACTGTCTCCAGGGGAACCCCCTCTGGAGTCTGGATGTGCATGGTGCTTCCATCCGGCCCGTTTACTATCACGATGCGATCCAAGCCAGGCTCCCCCTCTGTCTGGATGTAGATCTCCTGGCCCTCCTGCAGCTCATTGGGGTTTGGAGTAGGGATATGTAGTTCCTTAGGGGTTGGATTCTGTAGTTTTTGAGGCTCAGGGTTTTGTAGTCCTTTAGCTTCAGGGAGTTGTAGTTTTTTAGGGGTTGGGTTTGGGGTGGGTAGTTGGAGCTCCTTAGGGTTAGTGTCCGGGCTTTTCAGCTCTTTGGACCCAGAGATCGACGGTGGAGACGGGTCGGACTGAGGGAGAAGGAAAAGTCAAAGGCAGTAAGAAAAACTATATAAAAATGGCATTCTTTGCACTAACGGTCTGGTTTGCTGTTACATGTAATTTATGATCATCAGAGGAAAGATGAGACTGTTTCAGAAATATTTAAAAGTTCCTCGTAGCTACTCTAAATATATCATAATGAATCTTTGTTAGTCGGTTACTTACAGTAGAGCTGTTATTATTGGGGTCGGACGGGGATGGGGTCGGGGAAGGATCCTTCATGGTGACGTCACTGCAACTCAGGACCTGGTTATTAAAAGTTAACTTTAAGATCTCATAAAATAACATGAACAAGTCCCAGTAGAGAAGCACAGGCGCGCGCACACACACACACACACACACACACACACACACACACACACACACACACAAAAATAAATAAATAAACTGCTAACATGGCGTACTCGACTTTACAGGTTTCTAAGGACATTGTTTAAACTATAAATGTTAAGCAGAAAATAAAAAGTCAACGAGGTGTCATGTAGGTCCCTTCAGTGCTGTTATATAGTCCAGGAAAGGCTGACATATCTGTTTAAACTTCTCTGAGGTGTCATGTAGGTCCCTTCAGTGCTGTTATATAGTCCAGGAAAGGCTGACATATCTGTTTAAACTTCTCTGAGGTGTCATGTAGGTCCCTTCAGTACTGTTATATAGTCCAGGAAAGGCTGACATATCTGTTTAAACTTCTCTGAGGTGTCATGTAGGTCCCTTCAGTGCTGTTATATAGTCCAGGAAAGGCTGACATATCTGTTTAAACTTCTCTGCTTTCCCTGAAATCTCAGAACAGATTTTCTCCATATATAAAGTACTAAAGGACACTAGATGAGGAAATACTTTTAACATGATAGATATAATCATGTAACTTTGCCAGTTTTTTCTTTAACCTTTATTTCTACAGGTAAATCCCATTGAGACCGGAGACTCTTTTACAAGGGAGACCTGTTCCCATTCCCACGTTACCATTCACACACACATTCAT
>CASHTC010001329.1:15000-27500 GCA_949357725.1 Hyperoplus immaculatus
TGTGTGTGTGTGTGTGTGTGAGACCCCCCTCCATCTGCACACAGGGAAAGAGCTAGAGAGTTAGAGTGTGTGTGACCCCCCTCCATCTGCACACAGGGAAAGGTAGGCAGTGTTTAATTGGAGTAGAGCTTTTGGATTTTAATTTTAGATACTTTATTTTTGGTTCATGTAGTCATCAATCTAGCCTCCAGTCAGACCGGACCCTCCCCACTGTCTGTCTGTTAGTGGAAGGCAGCCCCTGATTGGTTCATGTAGTCATGGTTTGACTGGAGGCTAGATTGACGACTACATGAACCAATCAGGGGCTGCCTCCCACTAACAGACAGGACTTGGCTCCTCCCCCCTTGGAGAAAGTCCAGAATTGCTCGGAAATAAACGTATGATCTAAACTGTGATTATTCGATAGTTTTTTCTCTTACCCTGCTGGTTGCCGTGGCTGCCGATTTCTCTTCTTTCTTCTTTTCTTCCCCGTCCTGCGATTGGCCGTCGTCTAGGAGACTCTGTGCCGTGCTCTCTTGTGATTGGCCGACGTCTGTGTTACCGGGCGGATTAGGATTATTCGGCTCGGTGGCGCTGTTGTCAGGCGGAGGAGTAGGACTAGTAGCCTCTCCGTGTGTGGGGTTCAGTTTAAAATGGCGGTTCAACCCCCCCTGCCCGATGTAAGCCTTATCGCAGGTGCTGCAGCGGTGGCTACGCGACTTGTGACTGTATGTGAGCGAGTGTGGCGGGCCCCCCTCCCTGTGCGGCCCCCCTTCCCCTCCCTCCTCTTCAACACTCACGTCCGAATAATCATCAGAATCCGACTGCCTTCCATCAGCCAAATCTTCTGTTTTTATGAACTTATAATCTTTGGCTTTGTATTTCGGCGGTCGTGAAACTCGCCCCGAACGCGTCTGCACCTTGGCTACCTTTTTCTCTCTTTTCTTCATCTTGCGTTCTTTCTCTTTCTCTCTGTCGCGCGCGGAGAGTGTCTGTGTGTTCACAGAGCCGGGGGGGCGACCTCTTCTAGGCGCCGGGGAGGGCGTCCCAACAACAACAACAACAGCAGCAGGCGTTTTAACTACAGCCGTGGGTGTGGGACTGCCTGTTGTTTTGACTTGTGCTGTCCCAGTGTTTGATAATTTGACTATGGGCGTGCTACTAGTGGGGATTGTTTTAGCTACTGTTGTATTACTGACTGTCGGTTTGACTATAGAGCTGGTGGACACCATTTTGACTATGGGCAAACTGCTGCTCGAAGTTGTTTTGACTAGCGGTGAGCCACTGGTAGCCATTTTAACTAAGGGCGAACTAGTAGTAGTGACTGTTTTAACTATCTGTGTGTTGCTTATGGTTGTTCTGATTAGCTGTTGTGTGGTCGTGGCAGGCGTTTTAGCTATCGACATGCTGATTGGTTTAGCCGGGGATATGGGAGTGGCTTTTGCTCTGGCCGGCGACACTGTAACTTTGTTGTGATTCGCTGCCGGGCTTGAGGAGGCGGAGTTTGATGATGTCACAGGGCTGGAGATCTTCTGGACCAATGGGAGAAGAGAACCCATGGAGGAGGAGGGGCCTTGGAGCAGCAGTTGGATGGGAGGGTCTCCGGGATTCTGCTGCAGGAAGAACTGCTGGCCGCCCTGACCAATCACAGGCGAGAGGTGGATGATCTGAGCGCTCCCATTGGCTGCTAGCTTCATGTGACTCACGGGCTTCACTTCCTGTTTGGCAGGAACCTGGATCTGGATTCTGACCGGCTCCGACTGGCAGGAGGAAACGAACAACAACACACTTCAGATTACAAAACAGATTAAATCGTTAACGGTTATTTAAGTGTTTTTTAAACCAAAATCATCTGTGTGAACGCTGATGCTGAAACTAGGGCTGTCCCCGACTCGGCATTTTCTCAGTCAAATCTGACCTGCCTGTGTGAGAGTGTGTGTGTCTGTCTGTTTGTCTGTCTGTCTGCTGTGTGTCAGTCTCTGACCTGCCAGTTCAACCCAGAGACTCGACTATTCGTGATACTATATGTCAATCAGAAAAGTGCATTGGAGTGAGATCTCTGACCAACCGTCAACCCCAAAACAGTTGAAAACAGACTTTAAGAGCACCGAAAACAGAGCTTAAAATAAACGACCTCCAGAGTGGATATATTTTAAAAATCAGTTTCAGAGTGAACCGGGGAGTTGGAGCGCAGCTGAAGCTCGAGCCTCGGCGAGCCGGTGAGAGAGAAACCGGTGACGGCTGCACAGAATGGCGATTCGCGCGAGTAAAAAAGACGAGATGCTCGCGGTCTGCGGGGGCTTAATTGTTTCCAAGGCGACCTATCTTTACTACAGCACATAGCAGAGCAGAATCAATAGGCATATTGATATTGATATAGGCGAGCTAAGGGTGTAAGGGCAGGGTGTCATATTGTTTCATATTATATCATGTTGTGTCATATTGTACCATACTGTATCATATTGTATGGACTGTAAAGCCCATTGAGACGAATGCTATTTGTGATTTTGGGCTATACAAATAAAACTGATTTGATTTGATTTTGCATATAAGGAGCGCAATCTGCACAGTGCAAACGTACATCTGCTTTGGTCTTTTCCTTTTGCCATTTCCTCTTTAGCTTTGACCACTCTTCTTCTAAATGGTAAATGGACTCCACTTATAAAGCTCTTTTCTCTGGTTTTTCACAGACCCAAAGCGCTTTACATTGTTTTGTTCACATTCACCCATTCACACACACATTCACCCATTCACACACACATTCATACACCGATAGCAGCAGCAGCTACCACACAGGGTGCAAGCTAACTATCGGGAGCAATTTGGGGTTCAGTGTCTTGCCCAGGGACACTTCGACATGTGGCGGTTAGGCGGGGGATCGAACCACCGACCCTGCACTCCAGAGGCGACCTCCTTACCCACTTTGCCACTGGCGTTTGACCTGACGTGACACATTACTGCCACCTATTGCCCTGGAATGATGACGTCAGTGTTTTGCTCTTATTTTCTCTTTTACTATAATGTACACTGACTGAAAAACTTTTTTATAAAACGATGGTTCGACTTGAAGAATCTGCGTCGACTGCGGGGGTTCCCGACTGATGATTGGAAACATCGACTTTCAGGGGGCCGCCCTAGCTGAGAGATTCTGCCCTAGCTGAAATGCTGACGCTAAACTGGTTTTGTACACATTCACACACACATTCATACACCGATAGCAGCAGCAGCTACCACACAGGGTGCAAGCTAACTATCAGGAGACATTTAGGGTTCAGTGTCTCTTTGCCCAGGGACACTTGGACATGTGGCGGGGAGACGGGGGATCAAACCACCGACCCTGCACACTTCATCCCAGAACCGTCCACTACAGTCCAAAGGGTTACAGGGTTAGTGTGTGTGTGTGTGTGTGTGTGTGTGTGTGTGTTTGTCTGTCTGTTTGTCTGTCTGTCTGGTGTGTGTCAGTCTCTGTGTGTCTGTCTCTGTCATTCTTCAGTGTGTGTGTGTCTGTGTGAGTCTGCCTGCCTGCCTGCCTGCCTGTCTGTCTGTCTGTCTGTCTGTCTGTCTGTCTGTCTGTCTGTCTGGAACCAGAGGTTGACCCACCTTCTTCTGCCCCGTTCCCCCGCTCTGCAGGGCCACCTGATGGGCCACACTCTTCAGCTGCTGGGAGGCGATGCTCTGGATGGGCTTCATGTTGACCACCGGGGGAGGAGACTTAGTGACCTGGGGAAATAATGATAGATACTTTTAACCTTTATTTCTCCAGGTAAATCCCATTGAGACCGGAGACTCTTTTACAAGGGAGATCTGTTTTCCTTTCCCACGTTACCATTCACACACACATTCACACACCGATAGCAGCAGGCTAACTATCGACATTCACACGAGGCAAGGTGGGTGAAGTGTCTTGCCCAAGGACACAACAACCATGACACAGGTGGCAGGGCGGGGATCGAACCTCCAACCCTTTGATCATCGGCCGACCCGCTCTACAACCTGAGACACAGTCGCCCCAAACTTTATAAGGCAAGGAAAATTTATTTCTATAGCACAATGCAGACACAAGGCCATTCAAAGTGCTTTACCGGGGCATGAAATACCTCAAGATTAAAATACATAAAGTATAGAATAGACATTAGAAAAGAGAATTCAAAGAAAAGAAAAGAAAAGAAAAGAAAAGAAAAGAAAAGAAAGGCACATGTATCCCTATCCTTTACAGGACATTACAGTGTCACAACAGCTTCAAGACTGACAGAACAACAGACATTTCCTCAGATAACTTCCATACTTAATGAGTTAAAATACAACAGCATTTTTCAGTTACTTTTGGCCTTTCTGACCTCAAAAGCAAATTTTTTAATTTTTTTATTTATCCTTTATTTAACCAGGTTAGTCTCATTGAGATTAAAATCTCTTTTTCAAGAGAGACCTGTAAGGCCGAGATGGACAGCAGAACACAGTTACACATAAAACACAATACAAAATACAAGTTCAATATTAAGTACAGTTGTACAACATAAAAATAAGATTCTTAACTAAAAACATTCACAATTTCCGATGGAGTCCAACTTCAAACTCTTCAAAACAGCCTTAAATAAATAAATAAATAAAAAATCAATTTAAACACAGAAGGAAAGTTAAAATAGGGACTGACCTGCTGGCTCTTGGTGACCTGGTTGATGACCTGCTGTAGCTGCCCGGGGTCCAGTGCAGTGTTTGGGCCGGACAGGGTTCTGACTATCTGTCCATGTTGGAGCAGCTCAGCCGCCTCTGTGTCCGACACCTGCACTATCTGCTGCTTAGATATCTGCTCCAGCAGGACCGCCTGTGTGTGTGTGTGTGTGAGTGAGTGTGTGTGTGAGTGTGAGTGTGAGTGAGTGAGTGAGTGTGAGAGTGTGTGTGGGAGTGTGTGTGTGAGTGTGTGTGTGAGTGTGAGTGTGTGTGTGTGTGTGAAGGAAAGCGAGAGAGAGAGAGAGAGAGAGAGAGAGAGAGAGATGAGATTGGTCAGAGATAAAGTGAAGTTGGACTTGACTTGATAAAAAACATATAAGCACAAACAGCACAAATACTCCCTCTCTCTCTCTCTCTTGCTCCCTCTCTCTCTCTCCCTCCCTCTCTCTCCCTCCCCCCCTCTCTCTCTCTCTCCCTCTCTCTCTCTCAAATACATACAAACTCAGCAGACAATGATAAACAGAATGACATACTAATAATAATAAAAACAGACAGTCCCTGCGTTCCAAATCTCCTCCTCTTTCTTTTCTCTATTCTACATACTACATCTGATCATAAACCGGATCTAGTTAGGATGCAGTATGTTACACTTGGGACATACTTTAACTTATTTATTTCATCATAACATGGCTCCTTGATCTTGCCTCTTGCTTATATATCCGTCTCATCCCCGTTTGTTTTCATATGGAGGCTTCGTCGATGTGACGTCACTTCCGGTGCGCACTGGATTGTGGGTCAGAATCGCCCAAATAGGATGCTGATTTTAAACACTAAAAATCTCGGCCGGATCTAGTAGACATCCGGGTATTTTTCGAACCATACTAAATCTGGCCACAAGAATCAGGACATCCAAAAAAAATAAAAATTCGACCATACTAAATAGTAAAAAGCATGTGATTCAGAACGCAGGGAATGTCTTATAAACCTTTTAAGTAGAGTACGCCATGTTAGTTGTTTATTTAGTTTTGTCTTTCAGTTGTGTGTTTGTGTTCTTAAAGCTGCAATGTGTAGAATTTTGGGTTTTATTTCCTAGCCGATTTTGTAGAAAGTAATTATAATATCCATAAGTACATTTAATTTGGTGCATAATAGCTGATTTTTTTTTTATTATTATTTATTTTTCCCTTAGAGAGGGTCTCATATATGTCCATATTTCTGCATATTTTGGACCAAGGCCTAGTGCCGCCATCTTGAAAGTGTCATAGTTAGAATGTCATCAGGTGCATTGTTTAAAATGTAGAATTGTTCTTGTCCTTGAAGGCCACTGTAGCTTCTGTTATTATTCTAAAGGGGTGGGGTTACCCAGGGAGCGTTGCATTCTAGAACTTTGTAGAACTTTCTTGATGATGTCACATTACACACTGCACCTTTAAGTGAAGAACTCTAAAATAAAGCATTAATAAACACAGACGATATCAAAAGGCCTCACCTGCTCCTCGGCTGTGAGTCCAGAGCCCTCCACGAGGCTTCCATCAGGCTGGACGTACAGGATGGTGGTGGTTCCCAGGTCAGACACTAGCCCCGTGCTGCTGGCCATGTTCCCCAGCTCCGGGACCATCGTAGTGTATTCTGACCCCACGAGGAGGCTCTGCTCCCCGGGTACACTCTCTAAGAACTCCATCAACTGCACTGAGCCTGGGGATGAGAGTCAAGTCAAGTTTATTTATAGAGAATATTTAAATACTACAATAGTATGACCAAAGAGCTGTACACAAATACAATGCAAAACAACAAAAATACGCCTAAGATAAAAAAATAAATTAAAAAATTAAAAAAAACGCTCAATTTGTCTTAAACCTGCAGTGTGTAGAATTCTGAATTTCCTAGCAGATTTTATAGAAAGTAATTATAATATCCATAAGTACATTTAATTTAGTGCATAATAGCTGAAAAAAATGTTTTTAATTATTTTTGTTTCCCCTAGAAAGGGTCTCATATATGTCCATATTTCTGCATATTTTGGACCAAGGCCTAGTGCCGCCATCTTGAAAGTGTCATAGTTGGAATGTCATCAGGTGCATTGTTTAAAATGTAGAATTGTTCTTGTCCTTGAAGGCCACTGTAGCTTCTGTTATTATTCTAAAGGGTTGGGGTTACCCAGGGAGCGTTGCATTCTAGAACTTTGTAGAACTTTCTTGATGATGTCATATTACACACTGCACCTTTAACGGCCAATGCAAAAAAGTGAGTCTTTAGTAACGTTTTAAACTGGTCAACAGACTGGGCACTTCTCAGACTCAGGGGAAGACTGCTCCAGAGATTGGGAGCAGCCACAGCAAAGGCTTAATGAATAAATTAATGAATTTATTCAAAAAGGTGCTACAAGGAACTTTTAAATATTACTGAAACATTCTAATTTTTCCTCTGATGATCATAAATAACATGCTACCTGTCTGTTTGTTGTAGAAACATACAGTATCTCACAAAAGTGAGTACACCCCTCACATTTCTTCACATTTTTCTTTATATCTTTCCA
This sequence comes from Hyperoplus immaculatus, assembly GCA_949357725.1. Taxonomy (NCBI): domain Eukaryota; kingdom Metazoa; phylum Chordata; class Actinopteri; order Uranoscopiformes; family Ammodytidae; genus Hyperoplus; species Hyperoplus immaculatus. Next base: position 22,184 of record CASHTC010001329.1, read on the forward strand.
TGGGACAACACTGAATAAATGACACTTTAATACAATGTAAAGTAGTCAGTGTACAGCTTGTATAACAGTGAAAATTTACTGTCCCCTCAAAATAACTCGACACACAACCATTAATGTCTAAACTGCTGGCAACAAAAGTGAGTACACCCCTTAGAAAAAATTTACAAATTGGGCCCAAAGTGTAAATATTTTGTGTGGCCACCATTATTTTCCAGCACTGCCTTAACCTTCTTGGGCATGTAGTTCACTAGAGCTTCACAGGTTGCAACTGGAACCCTCTTCCACCCATTTATGACAGCATCACAGAGCTGGTGGATATTAAAGACCTTGCGTTCCTCCACCTTCCATTTGAGGATGCCCCAAAGATGCTCAATAGGGTTTAGGTCTGGAGACATGCTTGGCCAGGCCATAACCTTTACCCTCAGCTTTTTTAGCAAGCCACTGGTCGTCTTGGAGGTGTGTTTGGGGTCGTTATCATGTTGCAATACCACCCTGCGGCCCAGTTTACGAAGGTTGAGTGCACATGGTCAGCGTCGTACACAGAGGTTGGCTTTGGAAAATAGACGTATGAGTGCTGCCAGCATTGCTGAAGGGCTTGAAGGGGTGGGGGGTCAACCTGTCAGTGCTCAGACCATACGCCGCACTCTGCATCATACTGGTCTGCATGGTTGTCATCCCAGAAGGAAGCCTATTCTAAAGATGATGCACAAGAAACCCCACAAAAAGTTTGCTGAAGACAAACAGACTACGGACATGGATTACTGCAACCATGTCCTGTGGTCTGATGAGACCAAAATACATTTATTTGGTTCAGATGGTGTTAAGAGTGTGGAGCGGCAACCAGGTGAGGAGTACAAAGACAAGTGTGTCTTGCCTAGAGTCAAGCATGGTGGTTGGAGTGTCATGGTCTGGGGCTGCATGAGTGCTGCCAGCACTGGGGATCTACAGTTCATTGAATTCTAACATGTACTGTGACATACTGAAGCAGAGCATGATCCCCTCCCTTCATAAACTGGGCCGCAGGGCAGTACTGCAACATGATAACGACCCCAAACACCCCTCCGAACGACCACTGGCTTGTTAAAGAAGCTGAGGGTAAAGGTTATGGACTGGCCAAGCATGTCTCCAGTCTTAAACCCTATTGAGCATCTTTGGGGCATCCTAAAACGGGAGATGGAGGAGCGCAAGGACTCTAATATCCACCAGCTCCTTGATGTCGTCATGAATGGGTAGAAGAGGGTTCCAGTTGCAACCTGTGAAGCTCTAGTGAACTACATGCCCAAGAGGGTTAAGGCAGTGCTAGAAAATAATGATGGCAAAACAAAATATTGACACTTTGGGCCCAATTTGGACATTTTTTCTTAGGGGTGTACTCACTTTTGTTGCCAGCAGTTTAGACATTAATGGCTGTGTGTCGAGTTATTTTGAGGGGACAGTAAATTTACACTGTTATACAAGCTGTACACTGACTACTTGACATTGTATCAAAGTGTCATTTATTCAGTGTTGTCGCATGGAAAGATATAATGAAATATTTGAAGAAATGTTAGGGGTGTACTCACTTTTGTGAGATACTGTACATGTTAATACAGAGCCTAGGCTCTGTAAACAGGCATGTTGCTAGCTACGGTGGGTCCTTCGTTTACATGCCAGATTACAGAGCCTAGGCTGTAGCACTGCATTTTTTGTGGCATGTGTGCCAACCAGCCCCATCGTGGGGCTGGTTGACACACGTTAGGGGGCTGGTTGGCACACGTTAGGGGGCTGGTTGGCACACGTTAGGGGGCTGGTTGGCACACTGTTAAAATGTGACACTTAAAAAGAATTAAACAACCAAATTAAAAGTTTGATCATTTAATTTAACCAATAAACAGTAAACATGAACATTTAATAGATTATCAGCCCATATTTTAGAACCAAACAACAATTTGAAGCAACATATCAGTAGGACTATTGTTTCGTTTGTTTGCCCTAATGTGTCAGAAGTCTATTTATTAACAAAATAAAATAATATACCTACTATGAGTGCTTTGTGTGTTTGTAAAAGGTCAAATGAGCAACCGCTAGCTGTCAAGATAGAAAATATTAACTTGATTAGCATTTATTAACAAATATTATACAATATTATTAATTCTGAAAACATTTCAAATTGCAATTTTGTCCTTATAGGGTAGGAATAATAATAAAAAAACATATAGGCCTAGTAATACAAATAACAAGAAGGTTTTAAAACTAAGGCCTATTTTTACCTAAGGATTACAAATCAGAAATAACAATTTTGTATGAGGTCAGGGGTCACACAATTTTTTAAAGGGACATTAAGCACAAAAGCCATAGTATCCCCGAAAAATATTAACAAAAACACACACAGACAGACTTGTAGCCTATACACACATAAGGAAACAAATATACCTTCATATATAATAGCCTACATGGCTTACCATATTTTTTTTACAGTATTTGTTATGTGCCAACCAGCCCCCAAATCAGTGTGCCAACCAGCCCCGCTCACATTTTAACCAAATTTGAGATGAAATTGTATAAGCCAACTAGCATTCCTCATCACAGACTATGAAATCTTACATTAAAATGTAGCTGTTTCTCATGTTTATAAACTAGTTATAACACATTTACAATATCTCCAACTTTCACAGTTTTATTATAGCCTATGTTTAGTCAAAAGACCACTTTTTTACTTTCGCGACTATAAAATGGAAATTTTACCCTCGCCAAAAAAGTTAGTTACTTTCACATGTTTTAGCATAGTAGATGAGTGCAAGTAAAGAAAACAGACATTTTGATGTAAATTTTTTGTTTCTGTGACCTTCCAAGGACCAGAAAATAGGTGTGTGCCAACCTGCCCCGTGTGCCAACCAGCCCCGGGCTCCCCTATTAATGTTGAAATGCTTTCTGACACATCAAGATACATGATGATCGCACTGGCACCAGAATATACACTTTAGGTTAACAGCCACGAGCCATAAAAAGCAAAAATCTTTCATTCCTAAGTGTCAGACTGTTGGTTAGAAGAGCGTTTGAATAAAAAAAAACATCAAATTAGCGGGTAAACGTCATCACATCTTCATGGCACCCTGAGCATCTCATCTTGATATCCTACTGACGGGTGACGGCCCTCTCGCTCAATATAAAAAAATAAACCGCATTTTTATAGTAACGTCTCACATTTCAAGCACATATTTAACGTTAAAAAACAAATTTAAAATGCAGCATTTTGCCAATAGTGTGTTCGGATTTTGAAGCTTATTTTAAATCTTGAAAACGCAAGATATAAAACCAAGCCTTTTCCCAACTTCCAGACCCCTGTACCACCAACCTTGCTGCTCCTCGCTCTCCCCGTGTTGAGCGCTCGGTTCTGGGGTTGCTGTTTCTACATTCTCCGCGGGGCTGGAGCTCTGAGAAGGAGCGGCTTCTGACGGTGGTGCTTCCCCGGGAATCACGTCCTCTGCTCGGGCGTTCAGTGTGGAGAGATCGGTTGGTTTGGTGGAGGAACCGCTTTCATCCTCGTTGTCCGCCATTTTGGCTGTGAGGCTAAACTGCTAGCTTAGCTCAGTTTGGGGAAGGAGGGGGGCGGCCGTTGGATCCAATAAACCTTCAGTATATTTTCTTTATCACTGAATTAATATTTTCTGGTTTAAATGACTCGCTGCTGGATCGAAGTCTCGCTGATACGAGGGACATTAATGGCGGCGGTGATAGTGCGAGCAGTAACGGTTACCTGCTAGCTTAGCTTAGCCACCGCAGGGAGCGCGCCAGAAGACCCGGACCGGATCGTAGACGGGGTGGAAGGGACTCATTTCATGTCAAGCAAAATCCATAAAAATCCATTTACAGTTGATATGAGCAAAATGTGTATTTTATGGGCCATTCTACAGCAACGCCCACTTCTCTGTCCCCGACTCTGAGGAAAGCACTTGAACGTACTTTATAGTCACATTCATAGGCATCGATTCACTCAATTTGGGGAAATGTGTGCCCCTCCAAAAATATGAAAGGCAACCCCCCTTCTTCCCAAAAGAGCATAGGCTACTAAAGTTCTAAAATGTACCATACCATCCTAAAGACCTGCTTTACCTGTGGAAATATGAAGGTTTATTGTACTCTGAGATCATAGGCTATGTAGTATAAATGTGCTAATCGAATTTAGAAATCAGTTCATCCTAGCCTAACCCTGTGTACTGTTGAAACAAAACCTACGCCCTTGGTCACATTTAAATTTTATAATTGAATATTGTAACATGCTCCTTGAACAATATGAACTGGACATTTGTTTTCAATCCATTTGCCCTGTATTTCATTTCATTTTCATTTAACTTTTATTTAACCTCGAGAGACCAATTGAGGGGTGACCCTCATTTACAATGACGTCGAGTAAAAACAAATTCAAAACAACAATACAAACAAAATATTCAATGCAAATACATCAAATACACAACAAGTGAAGAGAAGAGAAGAGAAAACAAAACGATTGAAACATTTACAGAGTGGGAAAGAGTGGCAGCAATTAAAAGGCATAAAGTACAATATAGTCTAACTAAAACAGTTACAAGTAGAGTTTGGCAGATATGGAATTCACAAAAGGCCTACAAGAGAATACTGTGTCTAAACAGTCATGTATGGAGGTTTACGGGCCTATTTATATATTCAATGTTTTATCACATTTATTTTATTTTATGGACCTCTGGCAATCTATCAGCTATTGTTAAATGGTGTTTTCATTGTAATGAGTCTAAGCAGCTTAACACTGGAAGAATAAAGCCAGTTTCCAGGTTTTTTTTCTAAGATTATTTGTTGTTGTTGCATTTAATAGAATACAACAATTTAAAGATTCAGTGTGTAGAATTTGTCATTTTCCAGAACAGACTTGGTAGATATGGATTATATTCATCTGTAAGTTTTGATTAGTGGATCACCTAGAATAGCTAAATAGGACCGGGGCGCTGAGGCCGCCATGTTTCTACAGTAGCACAGAACGGACAAACTTAACGGCCTTACACGTTTTTATATATAGTGGGCGTCCTGGGAAAATGCACCTGTTGGAAGACCAAGAAGAACAAGTACTATAGAATAAATAACTAAATGCATCTTCACCTCATCACTTGATATTGTGGAAAGACTTGAGGCAGTGGTGGATGATGCCATCTTTAGTAACTTTAGCTTCTTGTCCTTGAAGGCCACCGTAGCTTCTATAAATTCTCCTCTAAAAGGACGGGTTAGCAAGGGAGCGCTGACATCTACAATCTCACCACTAGAAGAAGCTAAATACTCCCATATTACACACTGCAGCTTTAATAACAAC
>CASHTC010001329.1:42500-48768 GCA_949357725.1 Hyperoplus immaculatus
CTCACTTCCTGCTCCGCGCCGCTCAGGAACTTCAACTTCCTGTATCCGGTGAGTCATCAGCTGTCTTTAAAAGTTTTTTTTTTTAAGATTTTTTTTTGTCATTTTTATGCTTTATTGATAGTGTAGAGACAGAGGTGAAATGGGGCAGAGAGGGGAGTGACATGCAGAGAACGACCTACCAACTGAGCTAAGGGGGGGACGCCCTACCAACTGAGCTAAGAGCGCCCCCATAACTTTTTACAATATAATGAATTATGTAAACAAGAATAACAGTGTACAGAAACAGAAGGATAGGAGTGGGACGTTTTTTTTTATTATTCTTAAATATACTATAATACTGTTTTTTTAGAGAACACACAGACACACACAGACACACACACACACACACACACACACACACACACACACACACACAAAAAACCTCAAAAGAGACGTTGTTTTTTTCTTCCAAAAAACACTTTTTTGTTGTTAAAAATAAAAAATGTTTCTGCTTTTTTTGTCACCAAACAGAAAAACGGGTTAAAAAGCCTTAAAGGCTCTGATAGTAATAGTAGAGGCCTTAGAGGCTCTGATAGTAATAGTAGAGGCCTTAGAGGCTCTGATAGTAATAGTAGAGGCTTTAGAGGCTCTGATAGTAATAGTAGAGGCTTTAGAGGCTCTGATAGTAATAGTAGAGGCTTTAGAGGCTCTGATAGTAATAGTAGAGGCCTTAGAGGCTCTGATAGTAATAGTAGAGGCCTTAGAGGCTCTGATAGTAATATGTATATATATATATATATATATATACATATTACTATCAGAGCCTTTAGCCTTAGAGGCTCTGATAGTAATATGTATATATATATATATATATATACATATTACTATCAGAGCCTTTAGCCTTTAAGGCTCTGATAGTAATATGTATATATATACATATTACTATCAGAGCCTTAAAGGCTAAAGGCTCTGATAGTAATATGTATATATATACATATTACTATCAGAGCCTTAGAGGCTAAAGGCTCTAATAGTAATATGTATATATATACATATTACTATCAGAGCCTTAGAGGCTAAAGGCTCTAATAGTAATATGTATATATATACATATTACTATCAGAGCCTCTAAGGCTCTAATAGTAATATGTATAGGCTCTGATAGTAATATGTATAGGCTCTGATAGTAATATGTATATATATACATATTACTATCAGAGCCTTAAAGGCTAAAGGCTCTGATAGTAATATGTATATATATATACATATTACTATCAGAGCCTCTAAGGGAGCTTTTTAACAACCCGTTTTAGGCTTCTCACCTCAACCTTTTTTTCAACATTTTTTGGGTCGTTTTTTGGCGCAAAAAAACTTTTTAACATTTATTTTGTGCTTTTTCATTGTGGTTCCGTGACACTTTTTTCTTTTTCATCTCCAGATGTGTGGTCAGCTGACGCGGCTCAGTTTGTGTAACGTGACTGTGTCCATCCCTGGCCCGCTGCTATTGGCTGCTATCGGTCAGCTGACTCGTATGACATCACTGCTATTACATCACGACGGGAACGTGAAAATAGCAACGCTTAGCGGCGTGCTAGCTAAGCTAACGGAACTAAAACAGCTGTCTGTTACTATGGTGACGTACAAGACTCTGCCAACAGACTATTTTAGACCCGAACACTTACCAGGTAAACACACACACACACACACTGAGAGAAACACACACACACACACACACACACACACACACTGAGAAACACACACACACACACACACTGAGAAACACACACACACACACTGAGAGACACACACACACACTGAGAGAGACACACACACACTGAGAGACACACACACACACTGAGAGAGACACACACACACACACACACTGAGAAACACACACACACTGAGGCACACACACACACAGATAGAGACACACACAAACACACACACACACACACTGATAGACAGAGAGAGACACACACACACTAACTCACTTATACAGAAAGAGACACACACAGAAACTCACACATAAAGAGAGAGACACACACACACACACTGAGACACACACACACACTCACCCACCCACACACACACACACACACACTGACAGACTCACAGTCACCCACACACACACACTCACACACACACACTCACACACACACACACACACTGAGAGACACACACACACACACACTCACACACACCCTTTAACAGTAGCGTTCTGCCTCTCCCTCCAGCAGATGGCGCTGTCTGTCTGTCTGAGCTGCAGCTGTTGAACTATGACGCTGCAGTGACACAGGAAGTGCTGCGGCCTTTGTCCCGCCTCCTGCGCCTGTCAATCACTCACCTCTACTCTGTCCCTGGGCCCACCTGTCACCTGACCACATGGCTCGCCTGCCTACCTCAACTGCAGAGCCTCACTGTGCACGGTACACACACACACACACACGCGCGCACAGGGGTGGCCTTAAAGACCTACTTCAGCGGTGGGAATATGAAGGTGTATTGAACTCTGAGATCCTATGTAGTATAAATGTGCAAACATTTTAGAAATCGGTTCATCCTAGCCTGAGAAAAGGCAGAAAGAGTGTTTTATGGTCTCACTGTCTAACCCTACATTTTACTAGTGTGACATCACACTACTAAAAATGTAGGGTTAGGATTAACAGGACAGCTGGGCCAAGGGAAGACTGAGGGAAGAAAAACCTCATTCATTATATTATAATAGTGATTTTATAATGATAGAACGCCGGTTCCGTATGGGGGACGTATTCCTTTTATGATCTGGGGGCCCGTTTCAAGACCTAGTGTGGGCCCCCCACTTTTAATTACATTTTTTTTCATAAATAATGTTTGTGCATGCTCCCCGCGAAGAGAAAAAAGATTGTGGAATCCAGTAGGTTCATATGGATTATGAGATAATGGGCCCAGACTCTTAAAGCCTATCTGTCTGTCTGTCTATCTATCTATCTATCTAACTATCTGTCTGTCTGTCTATCTAACTGTCTGTCTGTCTGTCTATCTATCTAACTACCTGTCTGTCTGTCTGTCTGTCTGTCAGGAGGCCAGCCCCTGTCTATCTGTCTGTCTGTCTATCTAACTACCTGTCTCTCTAACTACCTGTCTGTCTGATAGGAGGCCACCCCCTGTCTGTCTACGCTGACTTCCTGCCTCCCTCCCTCACCAGTCTGACTCTGAACGTAGATCTACAGCCAGAAGACCTACACAAGGTTTGACACATCTATCTATCTATCTATCTATCTATCTATCTATCTATCTATCTATCTATCTATCTATCTATCTATCTATCTATCTATCTATCTATCCATCTATCTATCTATCTATCTATCTATCTATCTATCTATCTATCTATCTATCTATCCCTCCATCCATCCATCTATCTATCTATCTGTCTGTCTATCTATCTATCTATCTATCTATCTATCTATCTATCTATCTATCTATCTATCTATCTATCTATCTATCTATCCCTCCATCCATCTATCTATCTATCTATCTATCTATCTATCTATCTATCTATCTATCTATCTATCTATCTATCTATCCCTCCATCCATCCATCTATCTATCTATCAATCTATCCATCTATCTGTCCGTCCGTCTGTCTGTCTATCAATCTATCTATCTATCTATCTATCTATCTATCTATCTATCTATCTATCTATCTATCTATCTATCTATCTATCTATCTATCTGTCTATCTATCTATCTATCTATCTATCTATGTATTTATCTCTCTCTCCCTCCCTCTCTCTCTCCCTCTCTCTTTCTTTCTCTCTCTCTTTCTTTCTCTATCTCTCTCTTTCTCTCTCTCTCCCTCTCTTTCTCTCTCTCTCTCTCTCTCTCTCTTTCTCTCTCTCTCTCTCTAGGTTTCAGTCAGAACTCCTAACCTGACACACCTTCACCTGGAGCCCTGGAGCCACGCCCCCGACCTGCTCAAGCCCCTCCCACATCTCTTCCCCAACCTCCACACACTCAAGATCAGGTACACACACACACACACACACACACACACACACACATACACAGAGAGAAACACACACACATACACAGAGAGAAACACATACACATACACAGAGAGAAACACATACACAGAGAGAAACACACACATACACACACACACATACACAGAGAGAAACACACACACATACACAGAGAGAAACACACACACACACACACATACGCAGAGAGAAACACACACATACACAGAGAGAAACACACACATACACACACACACATACACAGAGAGAAACACACACATACACAGAGAGAAACACACACATACACACACACACATACACAGAGAGAAACACACACATACACACACACACACACAGAGAAACACACACACACACACAGAGAGAAACACACACAGAGAGAAACACACACATACACACACACACACAGAGACACACACAGACACACAGACACACACACACACACACACAGAGAAACACACACACACACACACAGAAAAAAAAATCAAAATTGCGACACCAGTTTGTAAACGATGCTTTGTGAAGATTTCCCCAAAAATCACTAACTGACAGGATGTTGTTCTTGAGGCCTGGGGCCTATCCGAAAACTCTTTTTTGCATAGGAAATTTCCTTTCCTATCGAGATGACCCGGAAGTGCTCGGCAGATAGGTGAATCCGAATAACCAAAATGCATAGGAAAGGAGCCTCGATTCATCCTTTAACCCTCCTTTAGCATAGGTTACTCCTGACCAACCTTTGCTAAAGGAACGTAGATAGTGGTATCCCATAATCCTTTACGGCGGCAATATTTAAAGCAACAAGCCACCGCCGGAGTTTACCGACTCTACACGAATACGAACGAGAGGTAAAACAGAAGAGAGGAGAGGAGAAGTGAGGAAGATTTAACTCGGCTAAAACAAAATACTCCCCCCCCCCCACACACACACAGGCTAAAGATAATAAAGAACTCATAAAAGACCAACATCATAATAGTTATTTTCGTAGCACATAATTTACACCATAAGAAAATAAAATACCAACTTCACATTTAATGAAGTTACTGGGGGCAGTTAATTTCAACATCAACACAAGTGTAGCCTCTTTTTATTCCACATGTGAATTGGGATATATGGGAGTGATTCTCACTCTGTTGGCGACAACCTGATTAAAATCAATATGAAAAGAACGCATGGATCAAACGAGCGCTTGTTGTAGTCCATTTTCGGAGAATAGTGTAGTTTCACGCTAGTGACTCACGTCAGCAATACTCGCCGTCGCGCAATGACGTCGGTTAGGAAAAGTGGAGTCGAATTCATTTGAAACAGCGCTGTCCTTTCCTATGTTCGATAGGAAGCACCTTTCATCTCTCCTTAACCCCGATGACGTTTAGGGGTTAAGGCATAGGAAAGGAGGCTTATAGGTTAGGAGATTGGACTTTTCGGATAGGCCCCTGTTCCCACATTGACCGTGTGTTAACTCTCCCTCCCTCCCCTCTCTTTCTCCCCCCTCCCCCTCTCTCTCTACCCCCCTCCCTCTATCTCTCTCCTATTGTCTCTCTCTTTGTATGTGTCTGTGTTAATGTCTCTCCCTCTCTGTATGTGTGTCTCTCTCTCTCTCCCTCTGTGTGTGTCTCTCTCTCTTTCCCTCTGTGTGTGTCTCTCTCTCTTTCCCTCTGTGTGTGTATGTCTCTCTCTCTCTGTATGTGTGTGTCTCTCTCTCCCTCCCTCCCTCTCCCTCCCCCTCCCCCCTCTCCCTCTCTCCCTCCCACCCCTCTCTCTCTCCCTCCCCCACTCCCCCCTCTCTCTCTCTCTCTCCCTCCCCCCCTCTCTCTCTCTTCCCCCCCCCCTCTCTCTCTCTCTCCCCCCTCTCTCTCTCCCTCCCCCCCCTCTCTCTCTCCCCCCCTCTCTCTCTCTCTCCCTCCCCTCTCTCCCTCCTTCTCTCTCTCTCTCCCTCCCCCCTCTCTCTCTCTCCCCCCCCTCTCTCTCTCCCTCCCCCCTCTCTCCCTCCCCCCCCTCTCTCTCCCTCCCCCCCTCTCTCTCTCCCTCCCCTCTCTCTCTCCCCCCCCCCTCTCTCTCTCCCTCCCCTCTCTCCCTCCTTCTCTCTCTCTCTCTCTCTCCCCCCCTCTCTCTCTCCCTCCCCTCCTTCTCTCTCTCTCTCTCTCTCCCCCCCTCTCTCTCTCCCCCCCTCTCTCTCTCCCTCCCCCCCTCTCTCTCTCCCTCCCCTCTCTCCCTCCTTCTCTCTCCCCCCCCTCTCTCTCTCTCCCACCCCTCTCTCTCTCCCTCCCCCCCTCTCTC
>CASHTC010001331.1:37500-40000 GCA_949357725.1 Hyperoplus immaculatus
ACGAGTTGACACAAAGTTGATTAAGCCTATTATCAGCTCCACAAAACTCTCTCTGTATTTCTCAGTATGGCAGCGTTTACAAACTGGTGTCCCCCCCTCCCCCCCGACACTGGTGCAGGAGCTCAGAAAAATCCCAAGAAGAGCCCAAGAAATGTTTCAGTTGTTGATTCTACTGCTAAGAAAAAAAACCTGGACGTACAGCAGAAGGTATAAAATCCATGTGCCATCACTGAAGGCTTTACCTCATGTAGATGCACCGACAGTGTTGTTGTAATTACTCAGAATTCCTCATGGGGGGCGACAGAAGTTACGCACTGTAGCTTGAAAAAAACCTGGACGAACGGAAATTGCCCAAGAAACTGTCAATATCTGTCCAGCTTAACCGCAGTCTTGATTTATGCAGAAAAGGCAGAAATTGATGCATAAAAATGTACCAGAATTCAGGAAATTAAGTGTTTACTGCTCCAAATATTTCTGCTTATTGTGCCGCCCCCAATGTTGAAACCAAATCCACACCCATGTATACAGGCCTTCACCAAAACTGCAGCTCTGGAAAAAATTAAGAGACCACTCCAAATGTTCAGTGTCTCTCGTTTTACTCTTTAGAGGCATATGTTTGAGTAGAGTGAACATTTTGGTTTTATAATATAAACTACTGACAACATTTCTACCAAATTCCAATAATTTTTTGTTATTTAGAGCATTTCCATGAAGTAATGTAGAGATGAAGATTTGAGAAAAATCCAGACTGGTCTCTGAATGTCTTTCCGGAGCTGTATTTATAACTAATGTATTTCTATAGCACATTTAAAAACAACATCAGTTGACCAAAGTGCTGTACAATACAAAACAACATATAAGATGCATGAAAATAAAAATAAAAAATCAAAATGTAGGACTGTGAAAAAGCTCAACTTGTAGCTGGGGTGGAGGATTAGGGGGGAAAATATCAGTTGGGATAGAGATTTGAATCCAAATACCTCAACCGCTCCACTTGTTCTCTTTGGTCCCTCCCCTACGGCCCCTCCCTGACACGCTCTACACACCAACAAAGTCGTGCCAAAGTGAATGGACAGTCCCAACAGCCAATAAGAACAGAGAATCGGAGCCTACTCGCTTTGATTGGTCAAAGTGTACAGCTCATGTTAACTTTGACCAATCAGAAATCATATACCCCAGCTCTAAAGGCCAATGCAAAAATTGTTACAGTATCTCAGAAAAGTGAGTACACCCCTCACATTGCTTCAAATATTTCATTATATCTTTTCATGGGACAACACTAGGGCTGGCCCGAATTATTAGAATATTCGAATACTCGTTCGGAAAATTAGCATTCGGACCTTAAATTAGTATTCGGAGCTTAAATTAGTATTCGGAGCTTAAATTAGTATTCGGAGCTTAAATTAGTATTCGGAGCTTAAATTAGCATTCGGAGCTTTTTTTTTTTTTTTTTTTTTTTTTTTTTTTTTTTAACCTTTATTTATACAGGTATATCCCATTGAGTCCGAAGACTCTTTTGCAAGGGAGACCTGTTCCCATTTACACGTTACCATTCACACACCGATAGCAGGTTAACTATCGACATTCACACGAGGCAAGGTGGGTGAAGTGTCTTGCCCAAGGACACAACAACTATGACACAAGTGGCAGGGCGGGGATCGAACCTCCAACCCTTTGATCATCGGCCAACCCGCTCTACCACCTGAGCCACAGTCGCCCCAAAATTAGCATTCGGAGCTTAAATTAGTATTCGGAGCTTCGTTTTTTTTTAGTTTTTTTTTTCAAATGTTTTAAAAAAAATTTTGCAAGAAGCTAATACTGAAATATAATGTCATCAAATCATTTTATATTTGGATATAAAAGTTAATAATATAGTAGTAGTAGTATTGCTCATTTAGGAGGATATTACATCACTAAGTGTCATGGCGCATCCATTACTTCACCTCCGAGCGCGTAAATCTTCAACAGAATATGCAGATACTGTCAAACTCGGTTCCAGGGAGTATACAGGGATTATTAACGTTAAATAAATAAAAAAATAAAAAATTATTTTTTAATGTTGTTTTTGATGGTGAGTTTTTCTGGAACGAATATTCGAATATTCGCTCGGAAAAACCAACGAATACTCGAAGCCTGAAAAATGGCATTCGGGCCAGCCCTAGACAACACTGAAGAAATGAGCCTTTGATACAATGTACAGTAGTCAGTATTGCCACATAAAATATTGACACTTTGGGCCCAATTTGGACATTTTCACTTAGGGGTGTACTCACTTCTGTTACCAGCACTTTAGACATGCATGGCCCTGTGTTGAGTTATTTTGAGGGGACAGTGAATTTACACTGTTATACAAGCTGTACACTGACTACTTTACATTGTATCAAAGTGTCATGTCTTCAGTGTTGTCCCATGGAAAGATATAACGAAATATTTGAGGGTGTCACACACACACTCACACGCACACACAAACACACACACACTCGCACACACACACACACAC
>CASHTC010001331.1:58594-81094 GCA_949357725.1 Hyperoplus immaculatus
TGGGTGGGTGGAGGGGGGGGGGGGGCACAGAGAAAAACCCAGGAAAAACATGGTTATCATTTTTATCTATTCAAAAGGACACTCACCCTGCGTTCTAAATCACATACTCTTTCTCTTTCCTACACTACATACTAAAGTACAGAAGAGTTTTAGTCTTTTTACTACACTACATACTAAAGTACAGAAGAGTTTTAGGGCCACAGACAGGAGAGAAAAAAAAATCAGATGAGGAAGATTTTTTTTCCTTGTGTCGAGAAATGTCAAGAATAAAGACGAATACTCCAAAATGCTATTGGAGTTAGTGGGGCAATTATGTATTTTTTAGCATACTACAATTGACATGTGTGTATCGGGACATCCTAAATCTTTTTTGGCATACTAAATAGTAGGGAAGTATGGGGATTGGAACGCAGGCAATATAAAGTATCAACACTGGGTTTGGAGCAGGGAAAAACCCAGGGAAAAAACATGTTTATTTCAAGATTCAAGGTTGTTTATTGTCATATGCACATTAATATATTTGTTTTATAACCCCCCCCCCCCCCCCCCCGCCTTTCCTAAACCAGGGCCGGAGATAGGACTACTTTCATGGGGGGGGGGGGGTCAGATTTTGGGATACAGCGTTTTTTTCCATTTTATAAATCAAAAAATACTATGCAGGCTACAGGTCTTTTAAAAAATGCTTAAGAAGAAAATGTCTCATAAATCAGACAGTGAACAACATATGAACAAATCCTTCTGTAATAACCTTCAGAATAGTGCTGAGAATGATTATGGAAAGTTTAGTTGATGTAAACTGTCCCAGATTCGTTGTCTCTTGAGGAAACTCCCCCCCATTCCTAAACCAGTGGAGGCGATAGGACTATTTTCCCTGGGGGGGGGGGGGGGGGGGGGGGGCACAGGGGAAAACCCAGGAAAAACATGTTTATTTCACTGTAAACAGGTAAAAATGGATGTTAATCTTCAAAAAATGACGTGATATGGCGTATTAACACTGGTTTTTGCGTGTAAGGCCGTTAAGTTTGTCCATTCAGTGCTACTGTAGACACATGGCGGTGCAACATGGCGGCCTCAGGATAAGTGTGGTAGTTTGCAGAAACATTTAAACGTATAGGTTGCGTTCCGAATCGCATACTTTCTACTATATAGTTTGGTAGAAAAAAGATTTAGGATGTCCCGATTCTTGTGGCCAGATTTAGGATAGTTAGAAGTACCCGGATGTCCTACTTCATGCGGCCAAGATTGTTAGTGTTGAAAACTACATCCTATTCGGGCGATTCTGACCCACAATCCAGTGCGCACGTGAAGTGACGTCACATCGACGAAGCCTCCATATGAAAACAAACGGGGATGAGACGGATATCAAAGCAAGAGGCAAAGATCAAGGCGCAATGTTATGATGAAATAAGAGAATAAAGTATGTCCCAATAGTATGCCTACTGCATCCTAACTAGATTCTTTTTATCGTCGGATATAGTATGTAGAATAGAAAAAAGAAAGAGTATGCGATTCGGAACACAACCTTAATTTTCATCATCTGAACCAAGTTAGCACCAGTTAGCACTAGCATAAATTACCAGTATAGAGTATTTTGAGCTCAGTAAAGGCACATCTGGCTCCATAGCTCAGTGGTTAGAGCACTGGTCTTGTAAACCAGGGGTCGCGAGTTCAATTCTCGCTGGGGCCTGAGTTGTTTTAAGAATAGGATCATATTCCAAACCCGAACACACAACCTTTGATCACTTGCGCACACAGCAGCCACTTAAAGCTACAGTGTGTAATTCTGTATCTGCGGAAAAACTGCACATTGTACCTTTAAAGTTCGAGTCAGTGATTCTGGAGAACGCTTGTTTTCAAAATCACTTTTTGTCAAAATCAGTGAATATCTCCTCATGATCCACTACCTGTCTGTACTGTGTGTGTGCTGACAAACATTCCAATGTTATGAATACACATCTGAGGCTCTGTGAAGGGGCATGTTGCTAGCTACGGTGGGACCCTTTTTTTTTTTAGTAAGGCCTGCAGCGCATACCAGTTTACAGAGCCTAGGCTGTGTATTTTAAGGTATTAACACCAGATTTATTTTCCAGGGCACACACACACACACACACACACACACACACACAGATGGACAGGTAGCGGATTGTGAGGACTCCACCTTTAATGCAAGACCGTTATGTTATATTAGGATCCTTGAAGGTGCACTGTGTAATGTGACATCATCAAGAAAGTTCTAGAAAGTTCTAGAATGCAACGCTCCCTGGGTAACCCCAACCCTTTAGAATAATAACAGAAGCTACAGTGGCCTTCAAGGACAAGAACAATTCTACATTCTAAACAATGCACCTGATGACATTCCAACCAACATGGATGCCTCCATAAGACTTACCTGCTCAATGTACAAAATGTAATATTAATATTTGTAATTCTCTGCTCAGGAAGATAATTCAGATTATTGGCAGAGGTGATTTTACACCAATGAGGACATATTTATGAATGAGGATATTGATTTTAGCTAATAAATTACTTAAAATGTTACACAGTGTCCCTTTAAAATGTTACACAGTGTCCCTTTAAAATGTTACACAGTGTCCCTTTAAAATGTTACACAGTGTCCCTTTAAATAATAAACAAAACAATTTTTTTCAAAAATCACAATTTTTTTATTAATTCTTTACAAGAACAAAAACATCAAATTCCAAACGTATGCAAAAGCTTCACTTCACAAAACGAGACCAAACTGAACCATCGAGGGATGACCAAAGAATCAACGAAGCAATAAAGAGAAAACAATCAGGTGAGTGCTGCCCCCTAGTGTTGAACAGGCGCCATGGCAGCCTCTGTGTGTGTGTGTGTGTGTGTCTCTCTGTCTTTGTGTCCTTCTGTCTGTCTGTCTGTCTGTCTGAGTGTGTCTCTTTGTGTCTGTCTGTCTGTCTGTCTGTGTGAGTGAGTATCTCTCTTAGTGTCTCTGTCTGTGTGTCTGTCTGTCTGTCTGTCCCTCTCTGTTTGTCTCTCTGTCTGTCTGTCTCTGTCCGTGTGAGTGAGTATCTCTCTCTCTGTCTCTGTCTGTGTGTCTGTCTGTCTGTCTCTCTGTGTGTCTGTTTCTCTGAGTCTCTGTGTGTGTGTCTGTCTCTCTCCCTCTCTGTCCGTCTGTGTCCCAACCCCCCCCACCACCACCCCCCCCATCCCAAAATACATCCAATACAAACTTACTTATTATAGGAAAATAGTGCGGCGCAACCAGTGAAACTCTTACCTATGAAAAACGATCTAATATTTTTAAAAAGAAGCGAAAACCTTATTTATATCAAAAAACACAGGAGATATACAGTTATAGTGCATTGATTGGTAAGATTTGCATCCATCTTTAAAATGTACATCCACGAGTGAGCGATATGCGAGAATAATGTCGAACAAAAATTACAAAAAGTTAAAAATATTAACAGTGAGAGAGTGAGTGGGTTGGATATTCTACGGCAAGCAAGTTGTAACATTTTATAGAATTGCTTTATGTGTGTGTGGGGCGTTTTTTATTATCTTGATACAGTGTGTATAGAGATATAAGTTAAGTTACTTTATCAGTCAATGGTTGGTTACATTGAAATTCATCTTTCCTCATCTCCCCTCTCAAGTTCCCTACACTCCAGATGGGGTCAGAGCGCAGGGTCAGCCATAGTACAGACAGACAGACAGACAGACAGACACACTCCAGAGGGGGTCCTCACACAGGGTCAGCCATAGTACAGACAGACAGACAGACAGACAGACAGACAGACACACTCCAGAGGGGGTCCTCACACAGGGTCAGCCATAGTACAGACAGACAGACAGACAGACAGACAGACACACTCCAGAGGGGGTCCTCACACAGGGTCAGCCATAGTACAGACAGACAGACAGACAGACAGACAGACTCACTCCAGAGGGGGTCCTCACACAGGGTCAGCCATAGTACAGCGCCCCTGGAGCAGTTTGGGGTTAAGTGTCTTGCTCAAGGACACAATGGTAGAGATGGTGGGCACCGTAGATGTAATAGCAGCCACCACTAGTTTTACTACTAACACCCTCCTGTCTGGTGCCGGCACAATTGTTATTGTTTGTAATTCTTAGTTTGTAGAACTCAAAATTTGAAGTGTGTGTGTGTCTGTCTGTCTGTCTGTCTGTCTGTCTGTGTGTCTGTCTGTCTGTCTGTGTGTCTGCCTGCCTGCCTGTCTGTCTGTCTGTCTGTCTGTCTGTCTGTCTGTCTGTCTGTCTGTTGTTTAAACATGTTGAACATTTTTATTTCATATCAATGATAACTTATCACAACAAAATATAATTAGTTGGGTCAAAATGTTGCCAGATTTCCCGCAAACTCAAAGTTATCTACTATTTGTAAAATAAAAATTACGTTGTATATATCTGTCATTTTTATTCTGGATTGTCAAATTTTGCCATAACATGTCACATCATCTTGCCGTAAGATATCTAAACGTGAGTGGAGTGTTTTTAAATATCCCTGCGTTCCAATCCCCATACTTCCCTACTATTTAGTATGCCAGAAAAAGATTAAGGATGTCCCAATATATGCACGTCAATTGTAGTATGCTGAAAATACATAAATGCCCCCACTAACTCCAATAGCATTTTGCAGTATTCGTCTTTTATTCTTGACATTTCTCGACATAATGAAAAAAAATCTTTCTCATCTGATTTTTTTCTTCTCTCCTGTCTGTGGCCCTAAAACTCTTCTGTACTTTAGTATGTAGTGTAGTAAAAAGACTAAAACTCTTCTGTACTTTAGTATGTAGTGTAGTAAAAAGACTAAAACTCTTCTGTACTTTAGTATGTAGTGTAGTAAAATGACTAAAACTCTTCTGTACTTTTAGTATGTAGTGTAGTAAAAAGACTAAAACTCTTCTGTACTTTAGTATGTAGTGTAGTAAAAAGAAAGAGTATGTGAATTGGAACGCAGGGTAAGTGTAAAGTATAGTAGTACAAATATGTTTATATAATAATAATTAGTATGGTTGAATTCTGTGGAATTAAAAAACATGCAAAGTGTATCTTCCATCGTATACACACAGGGTTAATTAGTTTAAAAGGTGCAGTCAGTGATTCTGGAGAACGCTTGTTGTTAAAATCACTTTGTCAAATTCAAACCGTGAAGCAAAGGGGGCAGCCCACCGTAGCTCACAATACACCAGTTTACAGAGCCTAGGCTGTGAATTAACACTGGGGTTTTTTTCCCAGCTCACACACACAGTACAGACAGGTAGCAGATCATGAGGAGATATTCACTGATTTTGGACAAAAAAAAAAGGGATTTTGACAACAAGCTTTCTCCAGAATAACTGACTACACCTTTAACAGACCCGGATGGCAATAAAGAAAGGCCTCGACAAACCACAAGGCCTAATGTACATTTCTGTGTTCGCGTTCTACAGTCTGGCGCCTGGACAGTCAAGTGTTATCAAATTTCAAATGAATGCGAAAGTTTTGTTCTCACTTCTAAATTGAAGATTAGGCCCCTATCTCACTGGGCTGCGACAAGTTGGAGACTGCATTCTGGAGGGAGTCTCTAAACTGTCTTGACACGTTGGCGGGGGTCTCAATTTCCTCGCATCAGTCGCAGAGCCTCGCAGTCCTGTCGCTTGAATTTTGTGAAAAAAATGTTTGCGACAAATCTACTCTCAAAATAGTCTCAAAGTCGTCGCAGGTGTCTAAAACTCATGATTTTGATTGCGGCCATTTTGGAAGATGGGAAGAAAAATATTTTTTTTTAAAAATGGTCTATTTTCTTCTTGACCCTCTAACCAAATCTGTTCCATAAATTTAAAATGACCTTCAATTTGAGAAAAGAAAACTAAACTTTCACATCAATTTGAATTAAAAAACAACGAATAACCCAAAACAAGGCGCCCACACTGCAAGCTTTCTCCACATTATAGTTTGAGTCCAGAGGCTTCCTGAGTTCCAGGGATAAAAATATTGAATATTGCTTTTGTTTTTATGATCGTTTTTCCATCAACAGCTGAAATATAATATTACTGCTTTCGACAGGACGGGAGGTTAAATTAAATTATCGGCAGGATGTCAAAAATCTCCAATATGTGATCAGCTGAAAGGCAAAAAAGTTGTCAAGAATCGGGGGTGCTCCGGTGGCGTAGTGGATAGAGTGTGTACCATATTGGCTCCGGCCTTCGTTGCAGTGGTCGCGGGTTCAAGTCCGACCCGTGGACCTTTACTGCAGGTCATCCCCCCTCTCTCTCTTTCTCTGTCTCTCCATTTCAACTCTGTACTGTCTAACAAAGCTTGGAAATGCCAACAAAAATATCAAGAATCAACAAACAATATTAAATGCTGAGAAGAAAAAAAGCGATCGAGCACTGATTAGGACAGGATTATACAGATCATTTTGGATTTGTATTTCAGCCAAAAATCTTTCATCTATCCATGAGACAATTTATTTTTAACAGGATCCAAATGATTGACTTTATTTTATCTAAGAAGTAAGAGAGGATTTTATCTACAGCTCTGGAAAAAAACATTCAGAGACCAGTCTGGATTTTTCTCCAATCTTCATCTCTACATTACTTATTGTAAATGCTCTTAAGGACAAAAAATGTATTGTGAATTTGGTAGAAATGTTGTCAGTAGTTTATATTATAAAACCAAAATGTTCATTCTACTCAAACATATGCCTCTAAAGAGTAAAACGAGAGACACTGAACATTTGGAGTGGGCTCTTCATTTTTTCCGGAGCTGTATGTTACTCAGTCACTCCTATTAAAGCTGGGGTATGTGATTTCTGATTGGTCAAAATTAACATGTACACTTTGACCAATCAGAGCAAGGCTCCGATTCTCTGTTCTTATTGGCTGTTGGGACTGTCCATTTACTTTGGCACGACTTTTGTTGGTGTAGAGCGTGTCAGGGAGGGACCATAGGGGAGGGACCAAAGAGAACAAGTGGAGCGGTTGAGGTATTTGGATTCAAATCTCTATCCCAACTGCTATTTTCTCCCCAAATCCTCCACCCCAGCTTTAAGTAAATAATGCAGACGTAAAAATTCATCTTAAAAAGTGCATTGTGTTTCCATTAGTGTATCCTAAGTGATCAATCCCTGCCACATTATCTTGTCACGTCGGCAAACCCAAGCCATCAACAAGCTGTCTGGTTATCTCAGAATAATGATAAAAACCCTTTGTCCAATCAGGATAGAGTATTCTATATTCACCACAGCTCGAACATAGTGAAGTAAACATTCTATTATTGTGTAATTTTTGTGCAAATTGTTGAAAATTGAAATATCGTCAGATGAATGTTAACAATCTTAAAATAACTCATTTTATAATTGACATAATTGTCCCTTCCGAGCTCCCTTACATAAAAACTGGTCGCGGGTTCAAATCCGACCCGTGGACCTTTACTGCAGGTCATCCCCCCCCCCTCCCTCTCTCTCTCTCTCTCTCTCTCTCTCTCTCTCTCTCTGCCTCTCTCTCTCTCTCTGTCTCTCTGTCTCTCTCTCTCTCCCTCTCTCTTTCTCTGTCTCCCCATTTCAACTCTGTACTGTCTAATAAAGCTTGAAAATGCCAAAAAATAATCTTAAAAAAAAATCAAAAACTCCCATGTTGAATTTTGTCCCTCTTCGGACCTCGTAGTGCATAAAGACAGACTATATCAAATAAAAATAGCTTTCTTTGCACTGCCGGTCTCGTTTGCTGTTACATAACGTAATTGTCCTTTCCGGGCTCCCTTACATAAAAACTCAAAAACTAGGCAATGTTGGGGGGCGCTCCGATGGCGTAGTGGATAGAGCGCGTACCATATCGGCTCCGGCCTTCGTTGCAGTGGTCGCGGGTTCAAATCCAACCCGTGGACCCTTACTGCAGGTCATACCCCCCCCCCCCTCCCTCTCTGTCTCCCCATTTCAACTCTGTACTGTCAAATAAAGCTTGAAAATGCCCAAAAAAATATAAAAAAAACTCCCTTGTTTTGAATGAATTTTGTCCCTCTTCAGACCTCGTAGTGCATTAAGAAAGACTATTTAAAATAAAAATAGCATTCTTTGCACTGACGGTCTCGTTTGCTGTCACATGACGTCCTTCCGGGGGCTCCCTTAATAAAAACAAAACAAAAAAAAAAAAACTCCCCTGTCTTGAATGAATTTTGTCCCTTTTCAGACCTCGTAGTGTAAATCATTCAGCTCCAGCCTCGTGTAATGGCGTCTATCGAACGACTCCATCGCTTTGCGTCCTCCGATGGCGAGCGCTAACGTTAGCACGGCTAGCCCTAGCACCATGAAAGCCACCACGCCGCTTTTCACCGCGCCGCCCGTCGTTACCGAGACTACGCTTGAGTTTTCCAGCACGGGCTCCGACTGCACGTCACCTTTAGGGACTATCAGTAAACTCGGTGATGATGTCATTCGCTTAATCGACCAATCAGAAGCGTCCGTGGTAGGAATAGATGTAGTAGAAGAAGTTGTAGTAGTAGGTGGATTTGTTGCTGTGGTGGTTGTGGTGGGAGTTGTAGTTTTTACAGCGAGACGATTTGTAGTTTCAATTTCAATTTCCGGCTGCTTCTTCGGTGGTGGTGGTGGTGGTTCGACTTTGACGGGAGCTGCGATTCTATTGGCTGTTGGAACAGGAAGAGGAAGTGATGTCGTTGTAGTTGTTGGGCTCTGAGTGGTGGTTGTGGGAATTGTAGTTTTTGTGACAAGGTGAGGCTTCGATTTCTTTGAGGTTTTATTTTGTTTATTTTTGCTCGTTTTTATCGGCTTTTTCGCGGTGACAGCAATGGCGGCTTCGGTTGTGGTTGTAGTCGCAGGTGCATGTGTTGTAGTTACAGCTAATGTGGTGGTCGGGGCCAAGGTAGTAGTTGATGCTAGCGTTGTTGGAGCTAAAGTTGTAGTTCTTTGAGCTAAAGTTGTAGTTTTTTCGGCTAACGTTGTAGTTTTTGGTGCTAATGTTGTAGTTTTCGGTGCTAAAGTTGTAGGTTCGGGCGCTTGTGTCACTGGAGCCATAGTTACAATGATAGGGGAAGGTGTAGTGGTAGTAGGGGCTAGCGTGGTGGTTGCTAGCGTGGTGGTTGCTAGCGTGGTGGTTGCTAGCTCGGTGGTTGTACTCTGCGTGGTTGTGGAGGGTTGAACAGTTGTTGTGGTTGTCGGAGCCGCTGTAGTAGTTGTTGTTGTTGTTGTTTTGGAAGGTTTAAATGTGGTCGGATGGATCACACCTGAGTACGACAGAGGGAAATGTAAAAGATGCATTATTCCTATATATACAGCTCATCCCTCCCTCCCTCCCTCCCTCTCTCCCTCCCTGTCTCCCTCCCTGTCTGTCTGTCTCCCTCCCTCCCTCCCTCCCTCCCTCTCTCCCTCCCTCCCTCCCTCCATCTCTCCCTCCCTCCCTCCCTCCCTCCCTCCCTCCCTCCCTCCCTCCCTCCATCCCTTCCTCCCTCCCTCCATCCCTCTCTCCCTCCCTCTCTCCCTCCCTCCCTCCCTCCCTCCCTCCCTCCATCCCTCTCTCCCTCCCTTCCTCCCTCCCTCCCTCCCTCCCTCTCTCCCTCCCTCCCTCCCTCCCTCCCTCCCTCCCTCCCTCCATCCATCCCTCCCTCCCTCCCTCCCTCCATCCCTCCCTCCCTCCCTGTCTGTCTGTCTCTCCCTGTCTGTCTGTCTGTCTGTCTCTCTCCCTCCCTCCCTCCCTCCCTCCCTCCCTTCCTCCCTCCCTCCCTCCCTCCCTCCCTTCCTCCCTCCCTCCCTGTCTGTCTGTCTGTCTCTCCCTGTCTGTCTGTCTGTCTGTCTCTCTCCCTCCCTCCCTCCCTCCCTGTCTGTCTGTGTGTCTGTCTGTGTGTCTGTCTGTGTGTCTGTCTGTGTGTCTGTCTGTCTGTCTGTCTGTCTCTCTCTCTCTCTCCCTCCCTCCCTCCCTGTCTGTCTGTCTGTCTGTGTGTCTGTCTCCCTCTCTGTCTGCCTGTCTTACCTTTGTATATATCATAAGTGTTGATTCCCTGGTCTGCCTTCATGAGGGGACAGTCCTGTCTGTCTCCCTGTCTGTCTCCCTGTCTGTCTGTCTGTCTGTCTGTCTGTCTGTCTCCCTCTCTGTCTGCCTGTCTTACCTTTGTATATATCATAAGTGTTGATTCCCTGGTCTGCCTTCATGAGGGGACAGTCCTGTCTGTCTCCCTGTCTGTCTGTCTCCCTGTCTGTCTCCCTCTCTGTCTGCCTGTCTTACCTTTGTATATATCATAAGTGTTGATTCCCTGGTCTGCCTTCATGAGGGGACAGTCCTGTCTGTCTCCCTGTCTGTCTGTCTGTCTGTCTGTCTGTCTGTCTGTCTGTCTCCCTCTCTGTCTGCCTGTCTTACCTTTGTATGTATCATAAGTGTTGATTCCCTGGTCTGCTTTCATGAGGGGACAGTCCTGTCTGTCTCCCTGTCTGTCTGTCTGTCTGTCTGTCTGTCTCCCTCTCTGTCTGCCTGTCTTACCTTTGTATATATCATAAGTGTTGATTCCCTGGTTGGCCTTCATGAGGGGACAGTCCTGTCTGTCTCCCTGTCTGTCTGTCTCCCTCCCTGTCTGTCTGTCTGTCTGTCTCTCTACCTCTCTGTCTGCCTGTCTTACCTTTGTATATATCATAAGTGTTGATTCCCTGGTCGGCCTTCATGAGGGGACAGTCCTGTCTGTCTCCCTGTCTGTCTGTCTGTCTGTCTCCCTGTCTGTCTCCCTCTCTGTCTGCCTGTCTTACCTTTGTATATATCATAAGTGTTGATTCCCTGGTCGGCCTTCATGAGGGGACAGTCCTGTCTGTCTCCCTGTCTGTCTGTCTGTCTCCCTGTCTGTCTGTCTCCCTCTCTGTCTGTCTGTCTGTCTGTCTGTCTGTCTCCCTGTCTGTCTGTCTGTCTCCCTCTCTGTCTGCCTGTCTTACCTTTGTATATATCATAAGTGTTGATTCCCTGGTCGGCCTTCATGAGGGGACAGTCCTGTCTGTCTCCCTGTCTGTCTGTCTGTCTGTCTGTCTCCCTCTCTGTCTGTCTGTCTGTCTGTCTGTCTGTCTGTCTCCCTGTCTGTCTGTCTGTCTCCCTCTCTGTCTGCCTGTCTTACCTTTGTATATATCATAAGTGTTGATTCCCTGGTCTGCCTTCATGAGGGGACAGTCAAGCTCGGTCTGGCAGTGGAACAGGAAACAGTTATCGTCCTCAGATTGTTTGTTGTTGTTGAAAACGGCCATGTTGCATTTCAGTCCTTTAAGAAAGAAACACAGAAAGAAAAGCCAAGAAGAAGTTACAGATACATTTCTTTACATACAGACAGACAGACAGACAGACAGACAGACAGACAGACAGACAGACAGACAGACAGAGAGACAGACAGACAGACAGACACAGACAGACAGACAGACAGACAGAGAGACAGAGAGACAGACAGACAGACAGACAGACAGACAGACTCACACCCAGACAGACAGACAGACAGACAGAGAGACAGAGAGAGACAGACAGAGACAGAGAGAGACAGACAGAGACAGACAGACAGACAGACAGACAGACAGACAGACAGACAGACAGACACACACACACACACACAAACCTCCCCACCCCCACTCACACCCACCCCCCCACACACACACACACACACCTACCTGGTTTAACCTCCTCTGAGCAGCATGCCAGCACACAGTCTCTCTCAGACCGGACTATGCGAGTGTCCATAACGGTGGTGGGTTTGCTTAGCGCCAATCTCACGTTGACGATGACGCTCTGATGCTGTCGGGAAAAGCAGGTCTCTGGTTGATTGGCGGCCCAGACAGAATGTGATGTCATAAGGGCAGCCAGTAGCAACGTAGCCCTGGTAACGAGTGAGGGGTGAAACATGGCGGCTGCAGTAAAGCGAGTCCAAGTGTCGAAAAATTTCTCAGTGTTTTTCTTTTTTCACAGCAGGAGAGTAGAGACACACCGATGATCTGAAATACAGCAACAAATTAAAATGAATAACTTCATATCCTTTAACCAATTTAAAACATATTCCCTGCGTTCCAATCCCCATACTTCCCTACTATTTAGTATGCCAGAAAAAGATTTAGGATGTCCCAATACATGCACGTCAAATGTAGTATGCTGAAAATACATAAATGCCCCTCTAACTCCAATAACATTGTGCATGACTTGACTTTGAGATACACATACTCTTTCTTTTCACTACACTACATACTAGAGTACAGAAGAGTTTTAGTCTTTTTACTACACTACATACTAAAGAACAGAAGAGTTTTAGTCTTTTTACTACACTACATACTAAAGTACAGAAGAGTTTTAGTCTTTTTACTACACTACATACTAGAGTACAGAAGAGTTTTAGTCTTTTTACTACACTACATACTAAAGTACTGAAGAGTTTTAGTCTTTTTACTACACTACATACTAAAGTACAGAAGAGTTTTAGTCTTTTTACAACACTACATACTAAAGTACAGAAGAGTTTTAGTCTTTTTACTACACTACATACTAAAGTACAGAAGAGTTTTAGTCTTTTTACTACACTACATACTAAAGTACAGAAGAGTTTTAGTCTTTTTACTACACTACATACTAGAGTACAGAAGAGTTTTAGTCTTTTTACTACACTATATACTAAAGTACAGAAGAGTTTTAGTCTTTTTACTACACTACATACTAAAGTACAGAAGAGTTTTAGTCTTTTTACAACACTACATACTAAAGTACAGAAGAGTTTTAGGGCCACAGACAGGAGAGAGAAAAAATCAGATGAGGAAGATGTTTTTTTTCATTATGTGGAGAAATGTCAAGAATAAAGACGAATACTCCAAAATGCTATTCTAAGATCTTGAGACTCAGTTGAACTATGATTGACACTTTGTCCGCGTCCCAGTTTCCCTTTCCTCAGCCGTTAATAGAACAAACAGACTAGAATAGAATCAATCTTTGGAGTAGCAAATAGAAATCTAAACATAGAAGCTACTAACGAGGTCACTGAGGTGTTATTATAAATAAATGTGTCAGGTTTCAGATCTAGAAATATGCTGTTTGGGGTTTCAAGCTGATGTAACTTTATAGGTAACTTTGTTTTGCAGTTTAGAAATGCAGGGGTTTAATACACATAGTTTTAGACAACATACAATTAAAAAAACATGATTAAAACAGTTAAAATATGACCAAAAAAAAAGCTAAGAAAATGCCAATTAACGATATTGAAAACGCTCAAAAGGTGCAGTCAGTGATTCTGGAGAACGCTTGTTGTCAAAATCAATTTTTGTCCAAATCAGTGAATATCTCCTCATGATCCACTACCTGTCTGTACTGTGTGTGTGTGTGTGTGTGTGTGTGTGTGTGTGTGTGTGTGTGTGTGTGTGTGTGTGTGTGTGTGTGTGTGTGTGTGTGAGAGAGTGTGTGTGTGCTGGAAAAAAAATCCAGTGTTAATAAACAGCCTAGGATCTGTAAACTGGCATATAAACTGAGGGCCCACCGTAGCTATGCCAGCACACACACAGTAGTGGATCATGAGGAGATATTCACTGATTTTGACAACAAGCGTTCTCCAGAATCACTGACTCCACCTTAAAAGTATGAAAGTATTACATTTTAATATGAAATAAGTTAAACAGTTTCAGATGTGATTTAGGAATACAGCTCTGGGAAAAATGAAGAGACCACTCCAAATGTTCAGCGTCTCTCGTTTTACTATTTATAGGCATATCTTTGAGTAGAATGAACATTTTGGTTTTATAATATAAACTACTGACAACATTTCTACCAAATTCACAATACATTTTTTGTCATTAAAGAGCATTTCCATTAAGTAATGTAGAAGATTTAAGAAAAATCCAGACTGGTCTCAAGGTCCAAGGTCCAAGGTATCTTTATTATCCCCGAGGGGCAATTTGTTGTACAGGCAGCAGTAGAGAAAGATGGCAAATATATAACATATAAGACAACAAATAACACAAACAGATCACATCATTTACATGTGTCTCTTAAAGGTGCAGTGTGTAATATGACATCATCAAGAAAGTTCTACAAAGTTCTAGAATGCAACACTCCCTGGGTAACCCCACCCCTTTAGAATAATAACAGAAGCTACAATGGCCTTCAAGGACAAGAACAATTCTACATTTTAAACAATGCACCTGATGACATTCCAACTATGACACTTTCAAGATGGCGGCACTAGGCCTTGGTCCAAAATATGCAGAAATATGGACATATATGAGACCCTTTCTAAGGGAAAAAATAATAATTCAAAACATTTTTTTTAGCTATTATGCACTAAGTTAAATGTACTTATGGATATTATAATTACTTTCTACAAAATCTGCTAGGAAATAAAACCCAAAATTCTACACACTGCAGGTTTAATTCTTTTCCGGAGCTTATATGGTTTTGAGCGTAAACTCACCTAGCCGATAGCTTGAAGCGTTCTCCATTAGACGTTGTGTAGGATCTTTGGAACGGACTTTAACACAGAAAGGTGTTTTACCTGTAAAGAGGGAAGGGGACATTTCACCTTATCACCATTTATTACACATGCTATCTGACCCACTATCTACCAGCCAGGGAGGGACACAGGCACTTAAAGCTAGAGTGCGTAACTTTTATTTTTTCCCTATAAATGAATGTCTGCTTGTTACTTTCAAAATTCAACCCATCGCCAAAACGAGTTGACACAAAGTTTGACTAAGCCTATTATCAGCTCCACAAAACTCTCTCTGTATTTCTCAGTATGGCAGCGTTTACAAACTGGTGTCCCCCCCCCCCCCTCACCCTGACACTGGTGCAGGAGCTCAGAAAAATCCCAAGAAGAGCCCAAGAAATGTTTCAGTTGTTGATTCTACAACTAAGAATTAGTATTTATTTATTTATTATGTAGGTTATTACACACTATCCGTGTGTGTGTGTGTGTGTGTGTGTGTGTGTGTGTGTGTGTGTGTGTGTGTGTGTGTGGGGGGGGGGGGCGGGGGGGGGGGCTCCAGAGTGCAACTATTTTAGTCACACAGACATTTACAGATGTAGTCAGTGATTCTGGAGAACGCTTGATGTCAATAACACATTTTCTTCTTACTACACTACATACTAAAGTACAGAAGAGTTTTAGTCTTTTTACTACACTACATACTAAAGTACAGAAGAGTTTTAGTCTTTTTACTACACTACATACTAAAGTACAGAAGAGTTTTAGTCTTTTTACTACACTACATACTAAAGCACAGAAGAGTTTTAGTCTTTTTACTACACTACATACTAAAGTACAGAAGAGTTTTAGTCTTTTTACTACATTACATACTAAATTACAGAAGAGTTTTAGTCTTTTTACTACACTACATACTAAAGTACAGAAGAGTTTTAGTCTTTTTACTACACTACATACTAAAGTACAGAAGAGTTTTAGTCTTTTTACTACACTACATACTAAAGTACAGAAGAGTTTTAGTCTTTTTACTACACTACATACTAAAGTACAGAAGAGTTTTAGTCTTTTTACTACATTACATACTAAATTACAGAAGAGTTTTAGTCTTTTTACTACACTACATACTAAAGTACAGAAGAGTTTTAGTCTTTTTACTACGCTACATACTAAAGTACAGAAGAGTTTTAGTCTTTTTACAACGCTACATACTAAAGTACAGAAGAGTTTTAGTCTTTTTACTACACTACATACTAAAGCACAGAAGAGTTTTAGTCTTTTTACTACACTACATACTAAAGCACAGAAGAGTTTTAGTCTTTTTACTACACTACATACTAAAGCACAGAAGAGTTTTAGTCTTTTTACTACACTACATACTAAAGCACAGAAGAGTTTTAGTCTTTTTACTACACTACATACTAAAGCACAGAAGAGTTTTAGTCTTTTTACTACACTACATACTAAAGCACAGAAGAGTTTTAGTCTTTTTACTACACTACATACTAAAGCACAGAAGAGTTTTAGTCTTTTTACTACACTACATACTAAAGGACAGAAGAGTTTTAGTCTTTTTACTACACTACATACAAAAGTACAGAAGAGTTTTAGTCTTTTTACTACACTACATACTAAAGGACAGAAGAGTTTTAGTCTTTTTACTACACTACATACTAAAGTACAGAAGAGTTTTAGGGCCACAGACAGGAGAGAAAAAAAATCAGTTAAGGAAGATTTTTTTTCATTATATCGAGAAATGTCAAGAATAAAGACGAATACTGCAAAATGCTATTGGAGTTAGTGGGGCACTTATGTATTTTCAGCATACTACAATTGACGTGCATGTATTGGGACATCCTAAATCTTTTTCTGGCGTACTAAATAGTAGGGAAGTATGGGAATTGGAACGCAGGGTTTGTTTTTCTTCAAATTCTAGAGGGAAATAAAAGTGGGCGTGTCTTAAGAATGACCCAAAATCGGCTAAACATCTTGGAATCTGATGTCAGCAGAAGGCGAACTGACGGCGAAACGACGTAAGCGCGAATATTCCAGGCTAAAAATTACCCTGCGTGTAAATCAGGGCACTGTGGACCAATTCTTAGGTTGTGTACTGTTACATTAACGTCATATAAAGCTTAATTAACAAAGCATTATAGCGACAGTCTTCTAGAAAAGGAAGATTACATATAATAGAGAATAATATTTTTGGCTTTGTGTAATTCGCTTGAGACTAGTTCGCGCAGCAGCACCTGCCATTGGCTAGTCGCGCTACAAACACATCTCATTCTAAATGCTCAATCCTCGTCTTTACTGGCTATTTTACCTTATTTATCTTCCACCGGGGACACAGTTCAACTCGTGGCCGCTTTCATGGTCCCTCTTGTCGGATCGCTCACAGCCAAATGTGTCGGTAGAAATCCTGCTCGGCGAACCCACGCGAACCAGTTCAATCCAATCGAGGCGAAGTAGATACTCCAACGTCAGCGAACAGCCCGCGAACAATGTACATCTTGCGTCTATTTATCAAAAAAATGTTGGATTATCAATAAAGCCCTTTTCACCTATATGGTCCACCTATTCAGCGGTACATCCTGAGAATTGTGTCCGGCTCATGGTAGCTGAATGTCGGCCACAGCATCTGGGTCGTCTCGCTGAGGAGCTAGCTTTCATGATGGAGGATTGTGCGTCTTCTGCTAGTGAATCTGGTCTGACCCATTTCAGTCTTTGTCCTTTGGAGGGGGGGGGGGGCTACAGAGGGGGGAGGGAGCCCAAAATATGCCCTTGTTTATTACCAACAACAACAGGCTACTAAATATATGGATATGTATGAAAAAAATGCATTTATATTTAGGAAATATAGGAAAAAAGCTAATTTTAAACTGTTAAAAGAGATTGGTTTGGACGTAAATCGGCGTTGTTTGTATAAGCAAATTAAAAGGAAGCGCCATCAATTATTTAACATGTTGAAAATGAACATACATGAATACATCTGATATAAAAGCAGCCATTGATTTAGAGAAAATGTTAAAAGCAAAAATAAAATAAATATGTTTAAAATCCCTATAAATTGTAGTCAATATAATGTAGGAAATAATAAATATTTAGTCAAAACTGTTTAATATAAAGGGAAAAATACTTTTACATATAATCAATTATATTAAATATATTTAAACAATTTATAGCATTTTAATTATCTGATCAAATTTTTATTCGTCCAAAGCATAAAATATTCCCCAATAAATGCACTATTTCTGTTTTTAAAGATGAAACTATATATTTATTAGACTTGTGAAATGTCACTTATGGATCTAAAATTATTATTATTTTTTTTAAAAATAACAATACATCTGAAATAAAAGCATCAAACAGCTCTTATTTACACAGAACATTTTATGGAGAAATGTGTCACTTGTAAAAATATATAATTTACTTCATAAAAACTAGGAAATGTATGGAAGGTATTTGCCACAACAATTTTTTTCTAGTGTCCTTTTGTTGTGGGCACATGTTCAATAATCCTGCTGTCTAATCAGATTAATTAACAAATGATAATTTAATTATGGCGACTGTGGCTCAGGTGGTTAAGCGGGTTGGCCAATGATCCAAGGGTTGGCGGTTCGATCCCCGCTCTGCCACCTGTGTCATGGTTGTTGTGTCCTTGGGCAAGACACTTCACCCACCTTGCCTCGTGTGAATGTGTATGACTGCTGTATGTTTGAGGTGGTGGTCTGAGGGGCCGTAGGCGCTGAATGGCAGCCACGCTTCCGTCAGTCTGCCCCAGGGCAGCTGTGGCTACTCTCGTAGTTTACCACCACCAGTATGACTGTGTGTGAATGAATGGAACCTGGAACCCTGTAAAGCGTCTTTGAGTGCCTTGAAAAGCGCTATATAAATCCAATCCATTATTTCATTATTATTATTATTAATTTACCAGTATGTCAAATTTAAACACATTTGTGAATTAAATTTGAGAGGAATAGGCCTTTAGTGATCAGAGACAAAGTCTTACATATTTTGCTTTCAGCTTTTTTAAAAACAAGTGTTGCATTTACCCCTGCGTTCCAAATCACATACTCTTTCTTTTTACTACACTACATACTAAAGTACAGAAGAGTTTTAGTCTTTTTACTACACTACATACTAAAGTACAGAACAGTTTTAGTCTTTTTACTTCACTACATACTAAAGTACAGAAGAGTTTTAGGGCCACAGACAGGAGAGAGAAAAAAATTAGATAAGGAAGATTTTTTTTTCATAATGTCAAGAAATGTCATGAATAAAGACGAATACTCCAAAATGCTATTGGAGTTAGTGGGGCATTTATCCATGCTGAGGTGCATGTATTGGGACGTCCTAAATCTTTTTGTTGGCATACTAAACAGTAGGGAAGTATGGGGATTGGAACGCAGGGTATATTTTTTGTTCAGTGTACATTTATAAACATGATGAGAATACAATAAACAGGAATTTAATTTTTTTTACCAACAATCAGATGTTTAATAATACAAATAGTGACAACTTTCACATAGAATATTATGTATTTGGTTTGCACAAAAAAAAGGCAAAAATAAAATCTCAACATTTGAAATAGCTACAGTCAAGTCAGAATTATAGTGAATCTGTATGTGCATTACATATATTTAAAGGCCTACTTCACCGGTTTGAATATGAAGGTGTATTGAATTCTGAGATCGTATGTAGTATAAATGTGCAAAAAAAAATTTAAATCGGTTCATCCTAGCCTGAGAAAAGGCAGAAAGAGTGTTTTTTTTTAACCCTATATTTCTCTTTCTTGTGACATCACATAAAGAGAAATATAGGGTTAAAAAAACGTACTTTGTAAATATTACTGTGATGTCACAGTAAAAGACATCACAGTAATATTTACAAAGTACGTTTTTTTTCCTTCATATTCAAACCGGTGAAGTAGGGCTTTAAGCATTTAACATTTGGAATAAATCCCTCATTAAAAATGAAAGGTTGGTTTTTTTTTAAACATTTTTTTATGTCATTTCTGATGTTTTCAATGATAATTCTGACTTGATAAATGAACACATACTTTGTCACAACATGAATATCTTTACTGTATTATTTCAAAGCACGTCTCGGCACTAACAGTCTTCCACAGCCGCCATTGAACCCAGAAGATAAAAAGGCCAAAACATTTGAAGGCTAAAGATTTAAAACGATAACATACCAAGTCAAATTATAGTGAGTTTTTATGTGTTTTACTTTAATAAAAAATAAAATTAAACAATGTCTTCCCCCTCACGTTACATTTCTGATGCTTTTTTTTACTCAATAGAATACATTAATGACATCAATTCAAAGCCTGTCATGGCACTAACACTCTTTCATAGCCTCCATTGAAAACAGAAAATAAAAAGGGTAAAAAATATGAAGGCTAAAACTGGGCGACTGTGTCTCAGTTGGTAAAGCGGGTCGGCCGATGATCAAAGGGTTGGAGGTTCGATCCCCGCCCTGCCACTTGTGTCATAGTTGTTGTGTCCTTGGGCAAGACACTTCACCCACCTTGCCTCGTGTGAATGTCGATAGTTAGCCTGCTATCGGCGTGTGAATGGTAACGTGTAAATGGGAACAGGTCTCCCTTGAAAAAGAGTCTTCGGACTCAATGGGATTTACCTGTAGAAATAAAGGTTAAAAAAAACAAACATACTGTAAGGGGTTAATGTGTTTCATTATGTAACCATGATCCAAAATAAGCTGATACATGACGTGTCGTTTAAAACTATGTGTGCTGGGATTGTCGTGGCCAGAAGTGACCTGGTCAGAACATACTGCCATGCCCCAGCTGGGATAAACAAACAAGCTCTCAGAGACATTAGTCAATCATTAGTTGTAATGTACACACAAAGTCATGTTCGTATGCACCATGTAACTGAATAAAAACGGACCTCGGACACGGAGAGATTTCAGAGTTGGTTTCCGGATTGGCGACGTAACACCAGTTGCGCCATACCTCTCTCCTTGTCGTAAGGCAAGTAACATGATCCTTTGGTCTCACCCTATCATTGTGTCTGTCTCATTTGTCTGACTGAACTAGCACGTGGTTTCCTTGTCTTACAAGCAAGTTGGATAAACCTAACATCTGATCCTTCGAGCCGGATCTGAAGGAGCGACCTAAAGACACACCGATATACGGTGAGATACAAATTCAGATCTGTGAAATATAAATGAAAGCCGCCCTAAAGAGGAAGGAGGTTACAGGTCGCTCCACCTTTAAGGAGGTTACAGGTCACTCCACCTTTGAAGGAGGTTACAGGTGTGTGGCTACCAGGGTACAGGGAACGTTACACTTTAATTAAACACCTTCCCAGCACTGGTGTGTACAACCTAAGAAATTGAACGAGCGCTAAATTGACGAATTCAGATCTGTGAATGAATGCCGGAAGAATGAATGTTGAGAAGAATGAGTGTTGAGAAATAAATGTCACCAGTAGAAG
Source organism: Hyperoplus immaculatus (assembly GCA_949357725.1). Classification (NCBI taxonomy): domain Eukaryota; kingdom Metazoa; phylum Chordata; class Actinopteri; order Uranoscopiformes; family Ammodytidae; genus Hyperoplus; species Hyperoplus immaculatus. The sequence continues at coordinate 79,456 of CASHTC010001331.1, forward strand.
CAGCCAAAAACCGAACGGTATAAACATAACATCTGTGGCCAGTTGAAGTACACAAAGTGGTGAATGAGGAGATAGAACAAATGGCAGGAAGAATATGGTTTGAGAACAAGTTGGTATTAGAACAATGTAAGGAACTGAAAGAGAAGGTAGAGACAAAGGCTGCAGAACGGACGGAAAGGCAAAGACAGAAGTGTGTGTTAGATGAGGAGATCGCACCAAGTATGAGTATGGCAGCGCAGAAAGAGAAAGAAAGGTTAGAACGAGAGGAACATGGAAGGTTGAAATGGGAAGAAGAAGCAAAGGAAGCTCGAAAGAGACAGAGGAAGATGAAGAGGGAGCAAGCCTATATGGCAAGCCACAGCACGAGCCCAGACAAGAAAGAAGGTAGTGAAAGGAGAGGGCGAAATCAGGAGGGAAAATTCATCTGTTACAGGTGCCACAAAGAAGGCCATATGGCCAGGAATTGCGAATCAAATTGGCCTCACAAAAGTCAAAAAGAGCAATACAGGAAAAGCGAGAACCCTCAAAGCAATGTTGATTGGGGGGAGGAGATAGACGATCAAATATTGGACCTACAGTGAAACGATACTGCACCCTCTCAGTCAATGAAGTAATAACCAAATTCCTAATGTGTCAGTGGCGCTGACACATCAGTTATAATCACAGAGATCCCAAGAATGTGGCCCCCGACCGAATTAAGATTTGTTGAAACAGCCAATAGGCAAATAAAATGAGAAACAGTGTCCCCACTGACAAAATGGTTGACAAAAAGCAGCTAAAAAACAATGTGAACTAGAAAATGCATTTCCTGCTGAGAATACGTGTGAATGCTCAAACAGCATGAAAGTATGAATAAGTCGAAAGACAGGGTTAAATAAAATAATTAAATAGTAATTGAATAGACTTGAAACTAAATAACATTGATGGCTTGAAGGTATATAAATCAGATAAAGGAGTATTAAGATAATAACGTCTTAAGCATGAACAGTAGTGAATTGTGGAGGTTCTGCCGAGATACTTATCTAGTATGCTTATTACTTATAGGAAGTATATTGATTATTTTAAATTGACAAGATAAAATTATAATTATAAACCAAAGACATTATGATTAGGTTTTTTATTTTATTTTATGTGTGAAATTGGTCTTCAAAGAGCAAAGTGTTTACCCCATTTCAACTTTGTCTCTCCAAACTGTTTAATAAATAAAGAAAAATAAAAAAGATTTTATTTTAAAACCCTCCCCTTGTGATCAGAGAAGCATCTGTGAAGCAATTGTTTGTGCATATGCAGACAGAAAACCAAACGGAAATGGATAGAAGAACGAGCCATACTTGTAATTGATAAAGAATTATATAGAATTAAGAGAAAAAATAGTGATTAGGATGAGTCATGGGTCGAAACAATGACTCAGAAGTAGGGAACATGTCTCTATTGTAACAAATATATTCCATACGGGCATACAACTGTACACAATTTCAAAAAGCTTTTGTGTAGAGTATGTATATCTGATTGATGACGTCGAAACATGTGATAATGCAGAATCAGAGAACAGAGAACTGACCGAATGAATGACAGAACTCTTTGTAAATCTAACAGAGTTACGAGAGCAATTAACTGCGAGTTTTTCCTATGTCCTAGG
>CASHTC010001331.1:86094-113594 GCA_949357725.1 Hyperoplus immaculatus
CACACACACTCAGACACACACAGCGAGAGAGAGACACACACACACGCGCTCGCTCTCTCTCTCACACACCTAACAGTCTGCTGTATTATTGATTTAATGAGTTGTATTATTGATTTAATGAGTTTTTCTTACGGTTTTCGGCCGGTTTATTTTCCCTGACGGCGCTGGCATGGCGCTGCTGTTCAGATGATATCCACACGTGGGGAGGATGAAGCGGCTTCTTCTTCGCTGGTGTTTACCGTCGGATTGAAGCCATAACGACTCACTACCGCCACCTAGCGGAGTTATTAAGAAAAACTCTACAATCACTATTTAGGATGACGTCATATAAACACTTTTAATGAATTAAAAATCTTATCTTGTAAATTTACCACTTTAAATATATTAAAGGGGCAGTGTGTAATATGACATCATCAAGAAAGTTCTAGAAAGTTCTAGAATGCAACGCTCCCTGGGTAACCCCACCCCTTTAGAATAATAACAGAAGCTACAGTGGCCTTCAAGGACAAGAACAATTCTACATTTTAAACAATGCAGCTGATGACATTCCAAAAACATGGATGCCTCCATAAGACTTACCCTCTCAATGTACAAAATGTAATATTAATATTTGTAATTCTCCGCTCAGGAGGATAATTCAGATTATTGGCACAGGTGATTTTACACCAATGAGGACATATTTATGAATGAGGATATTGATCTTAGCTAATAAATTACTTCAAATGTTACACAGTGTCCCTTTAAAGAATGAGTGTGCTGAAGTGTGAAAGCGACACTTATGCTGATAAAATATACATAAATATGATGTTATGCTTCTTTAAAATGTTACACACTGCCCCTTTAAGGTGTAGGAAATCGTGTTTGAATGGGAAAGTTTCTTTTACAGTGTCACTATTACAGCTATGCACTGTGATCACACCACAGCCTTTCAGTAACTGATAAAAGGCCAGAATATGACGACGCCATTTTTATTGATTAAATACTTGGATACCTTTCACTATTTAAAGCCCTACTTCACCGGTGGGAATATGAAGGTGTATTGATATTGAACTCTGAGATCCTATGTAGTATAAATGTGCAAACATTTTAGAAATCAGTTCATCCTAGCCTGAGAAAAGGCAGAAAGAGTGTTTAATGGTCTCATTGTCTAACCCTACATTTTACTAATGTGACATCACACATGGTAAAATGTAGGGTTAGGATTAACAGGACAGCTGGGCCAAAGGAAGACTGAGGGAAGACAAACCTCATTCATTATATTATAATAGCTCTTTTATAATGATAGAACGCTGGTTCCATATGGGTGAAGTATTCCTTTAAATACACTGCAAGACAGGTGTTGTCCCTAAGATACAACAGTAACAGAATATATTGGTCGGATAAAGCTGTACTCACTCCATGAATTTAAATAATAATTCTAACAGTTTGTTAAAGGTGCAGTGTGTAATATGACATCATCAAGAAAGTTCTACAAAGTTCTAGAATGCAACGCTCCCTGGGTAACCCCTCCCCTTTCGAATAATAACAGAAGCTACAGTGGCCTTCAAGGACAAGAACAATTCTACATTTTAAACAATGCACCTGAGGACATTCCAACTATGACACTTTCAAGATGGCGGCACTAGGCCTTGGTCCAAAATATGCAGATATATGGATATATATGAGACCCTTTCTAAGGGAAAAAATAATAATTAAAAAAAAAAAAAATTCAGCTATTATGCACTAAATTAAATGTACTTATAGATATTATAATTACTTTCTACAAAATCTGCTAGGAAATAAAACCTAAAATTCTACACACTGCAGGTTTAACAGATAGATTATTATGTAAACCGACTATTACAACTGTAACATTATATAAAGCAAATTCAAATTATCCAGTTGAATTGTATAGAATGAAATTACACGTAAAGCGACAACCTCAGGATAAACCATTTGGAAAACAAGTATAAAAGCCAAACAACATTGATTGTATGTATTTTTCTCATCTGTGTTACGGTGAGGCAGACAGGCAGACAGGCAGACAGGCAGACAGGCAGGCAAGCAGGACCCAAACGCAAGACGTCATAGCAAAAAATAATAATTTATTAAGCTCAAAAAAGGAAACAAAAAAAGGCCAACAGGCAAAAAAGGTCCAGCCACCTAGACCTTTTGTAGTTCCGCCTGCATTTAGCTTGTTGCTAAATTCTGTTCTTTTTTGCCACAGTCTCCCAGCCTGACTCCTGCCACCAGCTCCAGCCCTCGTCAGCCAGCTCTCCCTCCCTGGACCCCTCCGCCTGCCTGCTCTCCCTCCCTGGACCCCTCCGCCTGCCTGCTCTCCCTCCCTGGACCCCTCCGCCTGCCTGCTCTCCCTCCCTGGACCCCTCTGCCTGCCTGCTCTCCCTCCCTGGACCCCTCTGCCTGCCTGCTCTCCCTCCCTGGACCCCTCCGCCTGCCTGCTCTCCCTCCCTGGACCCCTCCGCCTGCCTGCTCTCCCTCCCTGGACCCCTCTGCCTGCCTGCTCTCCCTCCCTGGACCCCTCTGCCTGCCTGCTCTCCCTCCCTGGACCCCTCTGCCTGCCTGCTCTCCCTCCCTGGACCCCCCTGCCTGCCTGCTCTCCCTCCCTGGACCCCTCTGCCTGCCTGCTCTCCCTCCCTGGACCCCTCCGCCTGCCTGCTCTCCCTCCCTGGACCCCTCTGCCTGCCAGCTCTCCCTCCCTGGACCCCTCTGCCTGCCTGCTCTTGCCGGCCTCTGCTCGTCTGCCCAGATTCTCCCCTTGGCACTTCCCCCTGGACCCCCATGCCTGTCAGCCCCTCCAGAGCTCGGCCCTAAACCCAGATTCCTTCTAAATAAACCCTCTTAAACTGGTGCTGTCTCTGCGCCTGTGTCCTCCCTGTCCAGCCGTTACAGGCAGAATCTGCTCTAATGAGAGAAATGGCATTTGATTGATTTAGCAAGAGCAGTGAAAACGTGACTCGTCACAGAGGAGCAGCAGTGAGGGATGCATTCATGTTTGAGAATCATAGATTGAATATAAAATGGATGTAGCATCCGGGCTGATCTCAGTTATTCTAACTGCATCCAATACAGAGTAAAACATTTTGCAATAGAAATCAATTCTTGTGCCAAGTTTAATAAGCGTGGGTGGTGGATGCTTAGTGTCACCTATGTGTTTTCATAGTTTGGTGTTCTCAGTAACCGCTTCAAGCCAAACAAACAACGACAAGTTTGAAAATACAACGGAAAATCACCCACACCTGTGTTCCTATGAAGTGATTAAACTAAGGCCATGGATTATCTATTCATGCACTGAACATGTCTTGGATCAATCTTGTTTACTGTTTCAGCATTTCTTCCTGTAGAAACATTCCATGGGGATGCAAAGTGCACTGAGAGGTGAACTGGGATTTGCATCGTTTTTCTTTACTTTAAAAACTTTTTATTCACATGTTTTTGACAAAACCACAAACACACATTTAGTGAGTAAAGAAAAGTGGAAACAAGATAAGAATGAAAGTAGAGTAAAAAAAGAAAGAGAAAAAATAAATAATAATTTAAGAAGAAAATAAAGTTAAATAAGCTAACGAAGATTACTAAGCAGCTACAGATCAGTATGAACATTTACAGTTCTTTCTCATGAATTCATTTCTTCAAATAATGTGTCCACAGCAAAAAGGGAAAAAGGAATACACAAATAAAAACTTGGTCTAGGCCTAGAAGTCAGTGCAGATGGAAATGATCCAAAATGAATCCGGAAAAATATGACTTGAAAATTATGAGCATCATATTAATAGCTGCAGATACTGTAACACACTACAACACATAGGAGTGCATTTATTGTCTTTATTTTATCAAGTAAAATATGAGTTGAAGGTTAACTCAGAGTGCAACAGCTTATAAAAAAAATCCTTGTTTAAAGGTGAAGTAAGTGATTTATATATGTTAATATAAGTGTTAAATCGCTCTTTATTCGTACAGTGATCACTTACATAATGTACGCGTTTCATAAAGCCGATCTCTCAGTCATAGTGTTGCCACCTGTCCCGTTTTTCTAAACTGACCATTCCGCTTACTGAACCTTTATTAACATAGGATGACTGTTAGTGTTAACATGCAGTGACCCTCTTAGCAGAATGTGCTCTAATGAGAGAAATGGCATTTGATTGATTTATCAAGAGCAGTGAAAACGTGACTCGTCACAGAGGAGCAGCAGTGAGGGATGCACGACTATTAGTTTTAACAGCATTCATGTTTGAGAATCATAGACTGAATATAAAATGGAAGTAGCAGCCGGGCTGATCTTGGTCTAGGCCAAATTAACCCAGAGCCCCCCAGCACCCCGCCCCCAGAGAGCACGCCCCAGTGCGGCAGTAGTCCCGAGGAGGACCGGGGCCGTAGATAGAGAATAGAGTATAGAATTGGGAAATAGCCAAATGCACTGCTGCCACGAGGAGCAACCACAGCCAAAACCCCCTGAGGGGCGGCCCGTACAGCCCACTCGGGCCCGCCGGACCGGCCATGCCCAGCCCATGAGGCAAGGCCAGAGGCGCCAAGCACAAAGGGCGCGACGCATCCGCCGCCGCCATCGGCACACCCAGAGCTAGGACCGGCCGGAGGAGCACCGACGCCGGGCAGCGAAACACAGACGCCAACAGCGACGCCACAGAGCGGACCGCCAGGCAGGGATAATGATTAAAACAGTTTAAAAACAGTTAAAAACAGTTTAAAAACAGTTAAAACGCAAATTGCATAGATTGCTTCTGTCCGCCCCATGACAATCTATTGTCTCCCGAGGCGGTCAACGCAACCCGCGTCTAACGATTAAAAACATCGCAGTGCCCACCTACCAGTGCAACAATTACACAGTCTGCACCCGATGCCCCATTTCCACCCCACCCAACGGTCCAGTCAGGCAGTAGCACGGCGCCACTGCAGAGGCCTGAGCACGCAACCCGACACCACCACCCCCCCGGCCGCCCCCAGCCCAGAGCACAACAATGACAGCGGCAGGCAGCGCCGCCGCCCCAGTGCCCCACCCCCAGCCCCCAGCCCCGTCAGCCGACAAGACCACCCAGCCAAGCCCCGGAGGCCGCCGCGACCGCCTGTCCGGAGGCAAGGCATGGTCCCACCCCCCAGCAGTGGTGCCCACGGTCAGACGCCAATTTGCCCCAGCCCGAGCGGCCAGGGCAGCCCACCGGAACAGCCCTAGACCGGCACCTACCCCAGAGCAAACTCCCCCCCAGCAGAGGCCAGAGAACCGACCCCAGACAGGGTGACCAGCCACCGACCCCGCGCCAGCAGAGAGGTGGACGAGCGCTAACCAAAGGTTAATTCAAAGAGATATGTCTTAAGTTTAGACTTGAACACCTCGATAGACTCAGATTGTCTGATCTCAATCGGGAGTGTATTCCATAACGAAGGAGCTTGATACGAGAAAGCCCTGCTGCCGGCAGCTTTCTGAACTCTGGGGACAGACAGGAGCTCTGCAGTCGTAGACCGTAGTGCCCGTGATGGGGCATATCGCGCAACTAGGTCAGACAAATATGAAGGTGCAAGCCCATTTAATGCCTTATAGGTCAATAGCAGCACCTTAAAGTTGGATCTGACATGAACCGGAAGCCAGTGGAGCGACGCAAGAATGGGGGTGATGTGGTCGTATTTTCTAGTTCTGGTCAAAAGCCTCGCCGCAGCATTTTGTACCTTTTGTAAGAGTACTTGCCCTGGGCAACCCAGACAGTAGTACGTTACAATAGTCAAGCCAAGAAGATACGAAGGCGTGTATTAATATTTCCGCATCAGCCATGGACAGGCTGGATCGTATTTTTGATATATTCCGTAAGTGAAAAAACGCAATTTTGGTAATCTCTTTGACGTGTTGATCAAAGGACAGGTTGGAGTCGAACTTAACACCAAGATTTCTTGCTGTTAAGCTTTGAGAGATAGCACAATTGTCGGAATTAATTGTCAGTTGCTCAAGCTGATTTCTAACGTGTGCGGGACCGATTAATAACAATTCAGTTTTTTCTGAATTTAAGAGCAGAAAGTTTTGCGACATCCAGCTTTTAACAGCAGATAAGCAGGCCTCTAAATTAGCGATTTGAGTAACAACGGTTAAGGTTAGGCTAGAATTCTGGTTAAAGATCTAAGAGGTAGCCTATCTTTAGCTGTCTTTAGACCTGTATAGGTTAAACATCTGTATTGGTATCAGGAGCTGTGTCTCCTCACTTGTAACTTGTGACTGAAGAATAAAGTAAACCTGATGAGACCAGAACTATCTTCCCGAGTCTCTCTGCACGCTCTCCTTCTAGTTTTAGATGTCGTGGAATCAAAGGCCCTCTCGGCCGCCTATTATCTGATTCCACTTCAATAGTTTACTGCTTCAGTAATAGGCTACTGCCAGAACATGTCTTGCAATCCCAAGACATTTTCTGGCCGAACATAAAAAGGTGATTCATGGCTTTAGCTTCAACCACATTTCATGATAACACAGGTATGGGTGATTGTCCATTGTAATTTCAAACTCATCGTATTTTGTTTGGCTTCAAGCGGTTACTGATTACACCCAACTAATGAAAAAATAGTTTACACATAATTCACCACCCACGCTTGGCACCTGGCACAAGAATTGATTTCTATTGCGAAATATTTCACTCTTATTTTGTGGGTTAAAATAATTAAGCACAGTATGTTTTTATATTTTGTGTCTCTCTCTGTGAAATGAAATGTGTTAATACACATTAATGTTCCGACGTTAATATCCTTCCTACGCACTATCCCTTTAAAATGTCCACAGAACACGATGAAAGTCATTCTCTCACTGCAGATTAATGTTGAAAGAAATAAAAGCCTTCAGTGGATTGTAGAGTGGGTCCCTGTAACAGTTAACCAGCCAACAGCAGCAGCACGTTCCAACACCAGACCAAAACAAACAACAAGACGTTTGAGAAAGCCACTCCATATGAAAAGACAAGCTATGGTGGGCATTTGGTTTGTTTACTACCCGTTTACAGAGCCTAGACTGTGTATTAACACCAGATTAACACAACAACCTTATGGACAGGTAGTGGATTGTGATGAAATATTCACTGATTTTGACTAGTGGTGATTTGGCTCCACCTTTAAGAAAAGTAAGGCCATGTTATGCTGTGTTTTTGAGAAACGACTTATGGACTGATGACACTTTATTTTCATTTAGGCCTTTGTTTGTATTCCTATATAATATGTTTGTGATATATCTCTGATCAGATCAATAGTTCTAACAGTTAGATTTATCAAACACTTAAAGGAGAAGGAAGTGATATTTTCTTGTTGATATACATGTTAAATCTCTCTATATTCATACAGCAATCACTTAAACAGTATGCACAGTTCATAACACAGGTCTCTATCTATCTATCTATCTATCTATCTATCTATCTATCTATCTTAAACAGTATGCACAGTTCATAACACAGGTCTCTATCTATCTATCTATCTATCTATCTATCTATCTATCTATCTTATACAGTATGCACAGTTCATAACACAGGTCTCCCAGTCGTTTTTATCCAATCAGGAGACAGAGCGCTATAAAGAGGCGGGTCTCTGTGCCCGTGAACAATGACTCGCTGCTCTCCATCGCGGCACTATCTGATGAAGACGGCTGTGTGTTCATGTGGTGGTGACGTAGGGACGAGGGAGGGGACTGCTAACTGCAGTGTGTGTGTGTGTTGGCTAACTGCAGCCACTGACAGGAAGCTAAAAGGACCAAATCACTGACTGAACCTTTAAGACTTGACTTGACACTTAGACTCTTTCTGACTTTCTTTCTTCATGTCTTTCAACTTATATATAATTCTTCAGCAAGAAACTATTCAAACTTCTAAATATTGCACATATTTCAAAGCCTTTACATTGTGTGTATTCAACTGTTCAACTCATTTCATACTAATGAGACTTTTCAAGTGTGTCCAAGCCTTCATACTCAGCTATCAGTTTAGCGTTTTCAGCCTCCAGTATTAATTGTTTTAGTTACATTTCTTACTCTCTTAATGCAGAAGATTGACTCATGCTTATGTTTAGCATTTACACATTAGGAACACACATGAAAACACTCAAAGTTTCTATAATGTAAAGTATGAAACAAAGACATTTCTCAATCAAATTTATCTTTATTGATTTATTGAAAAGCAGGAAGTAGCAGAATAAGATTCAGAGCTCCAATATGTTATTAGCTGTTTAACATCTTATTAATACGACTTTGGTTTGATTTTAATTTGACAGATTAACACAGTGAACCAAACAGCGCTGATACATTCTGAAATGGACAGTAATATAACTATAAAGAAATACATTTAATTGCTTTTTATATATCGAAGAAAAAGAGAAAAGAGGTTCAATAAACCATCACCAAAATGATTTCACATCATTAGAACTGATTGCACAGTCTGAGTATCACCTGGGTCTGAGATCACAGACCACCTCCATATTATATTAGGAGACCTCACCAGGTGAAACTAACTAGGGTGATGGATTCTTAACCTTTACTGATTAACACAGATGTACTCATTGATGCCCTTTGTGCCTTTGTTGACATCTTTTACAATGACAGTGACACCAGCCTCTTGATAAGCTGAAGTAGCTCTTTTTTGGAGAAGCAGCAGGATGCCCTTGATGGGATTGCCTCCTGCCTGTTTCTTGGACCACAGATGCACTTTGTCATCTGAATCTGAACCCTTGTTGAGGTTCACACCCTCACGGTCGTACCCCTGCTTCTTATATTGCTGATACTGGCTGTAATCGATGGAGACCTGCAGATCAGTGAGCGCTCTCTTGGGGTCGGTGGTCTGTTGGTACCAGATGAAGACATCCTTTCCTCCTGCTCCCCTGTTGACATCTTCATCCACACGGATGTAACCGGCCTGGAAGAAGTGGTCATCTGAATTGTAGTTACCAGTGGCGGTGACATCACAGATGTATGTCTGCTGCGCTCTCTTCACCCAGATAAAGATCCAGGGCCCTCCGGTCTTACGGTTCAGATCACAGGACAGCCTCTCCCAGTTGTTACCAAACTTCTGGATGTCCTGATTGTAATTGGTTGTGACATCAATGTCCACGATGGGAGTATCGAACTCTGTGGAGCCTCTGAAGTACCACAGGAAGAGGTTATTTCCTGCTACAGCATTGAGCTCCTGCCTGATCCTGGTGTAGCCATTATTGATCAGGCCTTCGGTCATGGCATTCTGGTGTGTGAGCTGAAGCCTAGTGATGGGCTGGGAGCTTCCGCCTTTCTTGTACCAGAGGAAGATATCATTTCCTTCTGCCCCCTTGTTCAGATCAACATCGATTTTGGTATAACCCTTCACTTGGAGATCCTGCTCAATATTTTCATCCAGGGACACAGCGATGTCGGTGACGTAGACGGCCATTGTGGAACCTTTGAACAACAAAGAAGAGCTTTAGAAAACAGAATCAACAAAGGACGATGCATGACTGTTAAGGCAAAACACAGCAGGCTTAAAAAAACAATTAATTAATTAAAACACTGGTAAAATGATAGATTTTAGTCTATTTTGCTTCCAAAACTTGTTTTCTGTCATACTTATATATAAATCAAAGGTGTTTATTTGACTAAACCTTGTCTGTTTGCGTCTGTATATTTCTCCTATACAACCATCTTTAACGGACATTATCTCAACATTGGTTTGTTTCAATACTCAGAACCAAAAACTCAATTCTCAACTTCTAAAGAAATTACATCAACTAAACTTCTCATAATCATTCTTAGCACTATTCTGAAGGTTATTACAGAAGGATTTGTTCATATGTTGTTCACTGTCTGATTTATGAGACATTTTCTCCTTAACATTTGAAGGACTTGTACATAGTGTTTTTTTTAATCTATTTAAAAAAGGCTGTTTCCAAAATCTGTTGAGTAAAATCTGTGGACACTAATATGTAGTAAAAGTGAAATGAAGAATGTTTTATCTTCTGTTAGATTTTAGTTTCTTTAAAGAGCAGCTTTACATCATAGTTAGATATCACCACATTTTAATATTTATTCAATATTTTCAACAACAAAAAAGAAATTGATTAAGATCTGAAATAGAAGAATATAATGTCCAGAGATAAATGTGAATTAATGATAATAAAAATATTCTGAAATACTTACGTGTGCTGAAGCTGACAGTGATTGACAGGCAGGAAGGTGAAGTCAACTGATGAGCTGAGTTCTGATGTTTCTACCCAGAGTCCGCTGCCTTTATACAGAGACCTGGTTGTGACATCACCACTTGTGTGGAGTTCTATCGTCAGTCCTTCCCACTTTCAACCTGACACTGTTGGGCAAGAAGTATGAATCAACAAAAAAGAGAAAAACTTCAACACCCCCCACCACACACACACATGCACACACACACAAATAAACACACTCATTTAGACACACACACACGTGCAACAACAATTTCTTATTAATTTCAAATTGGTGTGGTATTCTTTTACAGCCTTGGAAAACATGAAGAGACCAGTCTGGATTTTTCATAAATATTCATCTCTACATTACTTATTGAAAATGTTCTTAATTAAAATATTTTTATTGTGAATTTGGTAGAAATGTTGTCAGTAGTTTATTTTATAAAATCTAAATATTCATTATACTCAAACATATGCCTCTAAATAGTAAAACGAGAGACACTGAACATTTGGAGCGGTCCCTTAATTTTTCCCGGAACTGTATACTGCTGTATTTTTCCTCACTAACGAGCTGTTACATCACTTTAAAGTTTGATTAGCATTCGAACTTCATATACCATTAGGTTCGAAACCAAGTATTTTCCTTTCTAAGTAATTTGGCCCAAAAAAGATTTAGAGTTTTTATTTTTATTATTTTTAAGTTTCTCATCTGTGGTGAGGGAACAAGAAAATGCAACAAGATAGTGAACAAGTCATAATCCTAAACCCTACTTGCTCTGAACCCTGGCTTTAAATAGTGTGCAGAGAGAGAGAGAGAGAGTATGTGTTTGTATGAGGAGGGGAGAGGGAGGGGGAAAGAGGAGGGTGGGTCTGCTCAGCTCAAGGACCCACTGCCCCCTTTGTCCCCCTCACCCTCACCCCTGACCAAGCCATTTTTTCCCTGTTGAATGAATTAAATGTTCTAAATGTGCTTCTTCCACACTGTCGACATGTTGCTGCATATAAAGCGCTGCGGCCTCACTCCACGATGGCTACTATTTGATCACATCATTAAAAACGTAATTGTTAGGGGCGCCCTTAGATCAGTTGGTAGGGCGTCCCCCCCCCCATGGGCCTCGGCCAGCAGCATAGCTGGGTTCGATTCCAGCCCGCGGTCGTTCTCTGCATGTCACTCCCCTCTCTGCCCCATTTCAATTCTGTCTCTACACTATCAATAAAGCATAAAGATGCCAAAAAAATATCTTAAAAAAAAAAATTATTCGGTCAAACACAGAAAGGTTTTTTTTGGGCCATTTTTGGTGATTTCAGTTGCAGAACATTTAGTGCATCCCTGAGTTGAAGGCAAGGCCAGTTTATTTATACTGCCCCATTCAGACACAAGGCCACTCAAGGTGCTTTACAGGAGCAAGATTAAAATACATCAAGAATAGAAACTTTTATTCTGTAACGATGTGGGGAACATCATATAATCAAAGTTCATTTTTCCTCTTTTCTCTGATTTGAAGCTTGTTGCTTAAATGTTTGATATCAGGGCAGAAGAAGATCAAATGAAGATTTTCTGAAGTCAACTCTGATTGTGTTTTATATTAATCCTTTAAAATGAACAATAATTATAATACCTGATACTTTTAAAGCACTTTCTAGAACTCGTATTTGGGGAATTTGATTAAATACGCTGTTGTGGTGTTGTCAGTGTAGAGGTAGAGTCAATCTTCCTCTTTCTATCCGCGGTTTAATGATCAATAGTTTCACCATCGTCTGTCCACAGAAAGAATATCAAGTCTGGTTTAATAAGAGGAAATTACACACACACACACACACACACACTGTTAGTTCACTCACTCACTCACTCACTCACTCACTCACTCACTCACTCACTCACTCACTCACTCACTCACTCACTCACTCTCTGTCTGTCTGTCTGTCTGTCTCAAGGTTAAAGAGGACCTATTATACTACTTTTCTGGTCTTAATTTCTTGTTTTACACTGCTATAGAGCAACCTGACACGAATCACATCACAAAAAACTATGTAGCTTTTCGGGAAGCTCTTTCTCTTATTTTGGCGATCCAGCACGTCCTGTCAACACTTGAGTGTGTGTGCTTCGGGCATCTCCACTCCCTCCGGCTGTGCATCGACAATCTTCGCTCCCCTCCCCCCTCCTGCAAACCCCACTGCGTTGTGATTGGTTACCTTCCTTCCAGAACATTTTCAGTGGCGGGAAGCGCGAGCATGGACCTATAAGGGCGCGAGGCAGACGCGAACAGGGAAGTGACAGCATTACCATACATGGAAACATCCGCGTGGTGACGTCACAAATTTTTATGCGACGTCACAAATTATGAAAGGGTAGACCGCTTTGAAGATGTGACTTCTCGACTGGCTAGAATAGTGTTTAGTGCTCTGCACAGACACCCCAGACGGTCAGCAGGGAATACGTCGAAATGCATGTAAGTCATTATTTGATAATTTAGTATGGTTAAGCATGACTATGAATCATCATAACAACGTTTATAGGTCATAAAAGTCAAAAAGCTGCAACGCGTTTCTCCATCCAAAGGGGACGAGGGAATGGAGGGATGGATGGCTTTTGATGGACAGAAGAGAGAGAGAGAGACAGAGAGAGAGAGTCTTCTGAGCTACCCCCCTCCCTCCCCCCAGCCTCAGTGTGTGTGTGTGGGTGAGGGGGGGGGGGCTGTGTGAGCGTGTGCCTGGTCAACTTTTTTAAGAGAAGATTTATTTTTGGGACTTTTGGTCTGACTGTCTCTCTCTCTCTCTGTCTGGCTGGCTCTCTATCTGTCTCTGGCTGTGTCTTGATTCAGGGGTTGCGGTCTACGTAGGCTGCATTTGAAGACCGATTGCGTCATAGCGGCGCGCAAAGGCTGTCCCGTTTGCAAGGCTCCTTGCAAGGCTCCTCATATGCGGTCGTGAAATGCAGCCTTCGTTTCACGGTTTTGAAGGCTGCATCAGATGGATCCTTCGCGGCCCAACATATCCCAAGATTCATTGCGTTTTTTTCAGAGATGGCATAAAATAAAATAAAAAACAACAAAACAGCAACGTGTTGCTCCATCTTCTTAACTTTTATCTTCCTTTCTTTTTTTCTTGTACTTTTTTTCTTTTCGTCTGGTAGGCAACTTATTTTTCTTTTTTCCTCCGTTGACAAGGCTGTTTCCGTTAGCAGCAATCAGGGTTGCTAGGCAGCACAGGAGCGGCGAGTCGTCACGCAAGGTAACGGCTTGTTACGTAAACCAGAAATGCTCGTAAACGGAGACCTGCGGAGACCGTCCCGTTTAACAAGGCTCGTTGGCCTCAAAACCGGCCTTAAAATCGGCCTTCATAGGCTATAGCCTTCATAGACCGCGAGACTGCGTTCTACCAAGTGCGTGGTCTCTGTAATGGGATACAGCCTCTCTCTGTCTGTCTGTCTGTCTGTCTGTCTGTCTATCTCTCTCTGTCTCTCTGTCTGTCTCTCTCTCTCTGTCTATCTCTCTTTGTCTGTCTATCTCTCTTTGTCTGTCTGTCACTCTGTCTGTCTGGCTATCTCTATCTACCTGTCTGTCTGGTTCTCTGTCTCTCTCTACTTTCCTGTCTGTCTGTCTGTCTGTCTGTCTGTCTGTCTCTCTCTGTCTGTCTATCTCTCTGTCTGTCTGTCGGTAAGTTTGATCACTAAGGTACTACACTTATCAGACAGGTTTTTTTCTATTCTACATACTAAATCTGACCATAAAAAGAATCTAGTCAGGATACAGTTGCCTTGATCTTGCGTTTAATATCCGTCTCATCCCCGTTTGTTTTCATATGGAGGCTCCATCGATGTGACGTCACTTCACGTGCACACTGGATTGTGGGTCAGAATCACCCAAATAGCATGCTGTTTTCAACACTAAAAATCTCGTCCGGATGTAGTAGACATAGGAGTATTTTTAACCATACTAAATCTGACCACAAGAATCGTGACATCCTAAATCTTTTTTCTACCAAACTAAATAGCAGAACATATGGGGACTGGAACACAGCCCCTGACTATGAAAACAGAGGGACTTCTGGGTTATTTTCATTATCAGTTAAAGGGTCACTGTGTTACTCTGGGTGTGTCAGTGAAACATTTTCTAAGGTTTATTCTCATAACTGAATAAACAAACTTTCCTCACAGGAAAATGTAGATCCCTGGAACACTGTTTGAAGTTAGAAAGCTTCCTGAAAAGTTACTGTTTCACTGTTGTTGTTTACAGCAGCAGGGCCCACAGTTTGGTTTACACACATATCTAACTTTGAAACGGTTCAAATTTGTTCTGACATTTGCATGAGAATCAGGTTAACTGGTACAGGGACGCCAAATCACCACTAGTCAAAATCAGTGAATATTTCATCACAATCCACTACCTGTCCATAAGGTTGTTGTGTTAATCTGGTGTTAATACACAGTCTAGGCTCTGTAAACGGGTAAGTAAACAAACCAAATGCCCACCATAGCTTGTCTTTTCATATGGAGTGGCTTTCTCAAACGTCTTGTTGTTTGTTTTGGTCTGGTGTTGGAACGTGCTGCTGCTGTTGGCTGGTTAACTGTTACAGGGACCCACTCTACAATCCACTGAAGGCTTTTATTTCTTTCAACATTAATCTGCAGTGAGAGAATGACTTTCATCGTGTTCTGTGGACATTTTAAAGGGATAGTGCGTAGGAAGGATATTAACGTCGGAACATTAATGTGTATTAACACATTTCATTTCACAGAGAGAGACACACAAAATATAAAAAACATGTTGTGCTTAATTATTTTAACCCACAAAATAAGAGTGAAATATTTCGCAATAGAAATCAATTCTTGTGCCAGGTGCCAAGCGTGGGTGGTGAATTATGTGTGTAAACTATTTTTTCATTAGTTGGGTGTAATCAGTAACCGCTTGAAGCCAAACAAAATACGATGAGTTTGAAATTACAATGGACAATCACCCATACCTGTGTTATCATGAAATGTGGTTGAAGCTAAAGCCATGAATCACCTTTTTATGTTCGGCCAGAAAATGTCTTGGGATTGCAAGACATGTTCTGGCAGTAGCCTATTACTGAAGCAGTAAACTATTGAAGTGGAATCAGATAATAGGCGGCCGAGAGGGCCTTTGATTCCACGACATCTAAAACTAGAAGGAGAGCGTGCAGAGAGACTCGGGAAGATAGTTCTGGTCTCATCAGGTTTACTTTATTCTTCAGTCACAAGTTACAAGTGAGGAGACACAGCTCCTGATACCAATACAGATGTTTAACCTATACAGGTCTAAAGACAGCTAAAGATAGGCTACCTCTTAGATCTTTAACCAGAATTCTAGCCTAACCTTAACCGTTGTTACTCAAATCGCTAATTTAGAGGCCTGCTTATCTGCTGTTAAAAGCTGGATGTCGCAAAACTTTCTGCTCTTAAATTCAGAAAAAACTGAATTGTTATTAATCGGTCCCGCACACGTTAGAAATCAGCTTGAGCAACTGACAATTAATTCCGACAATTGTGCTATCTCTCAAAGCTTAACAGCAAGAAATCTTGGTGTTAAGTTCGACTCCAACCTGTCCTTTGATCAACACGTCAAAGAGATTACCAAAATTGCGTTTTTTCACTTACGGAATATATCAAAAATACGATCCAGCCTGTCCATGGCTGATGCGGAAATATTAATACACGCCTTCGTATCTTCTTGGCTTGACTATTGTAACGTACTACTGTCTGGGTTGCCCAGGGCAAGTACTCTTACAAAAGGTACAAAATGCTGCGGCGAGGCTTTTGACCAGAACTAGAAAATACGACCACATCACCCCCATTCTTGCGTCGCTCCACTGGCTTCCGGTTCATGTCAGATCCAACTTTAAGGTGCTGCTATTGACCTATAAGGCATTAAATGGGCTTGCACCTTCATATTTGTCTGACCTAGTTGCGCGATATGCCCTATCACGGGCACTACGGTCTACGACTGCAGAGCTCCTGTCTGTCCCCAGAGTTCAGAAAGCTGCCGGCAGCAGGGCTTTCTCGTATCAAGCTCCTTCGTTATGGAATACACTCCCGATTGAGATCAGACAATCTGAGTCTATCGAGGTGTTCAAGTCTAAACTTAAGACATATCTCTTTGAATTAACCTTTGGTTAGCGCTCGTCCACCTCTCTGCTGGCGCGGGGTCGGTGGCGGGTCACCCTGTCTGGGGTCGGTTCTCTGGCCTCTGCTGGGGGGGAGTTTGCTCTGGGGTAGGTGCCGGTCTAGGGCTGTTCCGGTGGGCTGCCCTGGCCGCTCGGGCTGGGGCAAATTGGCGTCTGACCGTGGGCACCGCTGCTGGGGGGTGGGACCATGCCTTGCCTCCGGACAGGCGGTCGCGGCGGCCTCCGGGGCTTGGCTGGGTGGTCTTGTCGGCTGACGGGGCTGAGGGTGGGGCACTGGGGCGGCGGCGCTGCCTGCCGCTGTCATTGTTGTGCTCTGGGCTGGGGGCAGCCGGGGGGGTGGTGGTGTCGGGTTGCGTGCTCAGGCCTCTGCAGTGGCGCCGTGCTACTGCCTGACTGGACCGTTGGGTGGGGTGGAAATGGGGCATCGGGTGCAGACTGTGTAATTGTTGCACTGGTAGGTGGGCACTGCGATGTTTTTAATCGTTAGACGCGGGTTGCGTTGACCGCCTCGGGAGACAATAGATTGTCATGGGGCGGATAGAAGCAATCTATCAAATTCTAGCCTAACCTTAACCGAACTTGGGAAAAGGGAAACCGAACCACAGCCATTCCCCCCGGGCCCAGAACAAGGCGGCCTACCTCGAAAGACGACCTCAGCACCCCAGAATGTCCTCCTTATAACAGCTGGGTGCATGTGTGTGTGTCTGGATGTGTGTGTCTGTATGTGAGTGTGTATGTGCGTGCGTGTGCATGTGTGTGTGTCCAATATCTGACCATATTAGCAATTGGCTGCTTCTCATAGATTCTCCATAAGGTTGTTGTGTTAATCTGGTGTTAATACACAGTCTAGGCTCTGTAAACAGGTAAGTAAACAAAGGGAGCCCACCATAGCTAGCAACATGACTGTTTAGAAGAATGTCTTATCCTGTAATTAGACTGTTTGCCTGGTTTTCCATCTTATATAGAGCTGAACATCCGCCCAAACATTCTGCTAAACACACAATGATACAAAGAATATTCAACATCAAGTCCAAACTTCTCAAATGTCTTTTTGTTTTGCTGAATATACACAATGTCATTTTTGTTTAAAGGTGCAGTGTGTAATATGACATCATCAAGAAAGTTCTACAAAGTTCTAGAATGCAATGTTCCCTGGATAACCCCACCCCTTTTGAATAATAACAGAAGCTACAGTGGCCTTCAAGGACAAGAACAATTCTAGATTTTAAACAATGCACCTGATGACATTCCAACTATGACACTTTCAAGATGGCGGCACTGGGCCTTGGTCCAAAATATGCAGAAATATGGACATATATGAGACCCTTTCTAAGGGAAAAAAAATAATTCAAAATTTTTTTTTCAGCTATTATGCACTAAATTAAACGTACTTATGGATACTATAATTATTTTCTACAAACTCTGCTAGGAAATAAAACCCAACATTCTACACACTGCAGCTTTAAAGAAAACTCTTAACTTTATTATTAAAACAACATGTTCCATCTATAGCCACATGCTCCGCCTCTTCGTTTCTCCACAGAGTGAAGCCCAAACGACCTTTCCTCCTGGGCGAAAGAATACATCTCATATGTATAACTCCCTCATGTATTTAATCAAGCTTATATTTGTGGTGACAGATTAGGCCACTATTTAACCCACCATGAAGCCATGATTACTGAACCTCTAACACACACACACACACACACACACACACACACACACACACACACACACACACACACACACACACACACACACACACACACACACACACACACACACACACACACACACTTCTAATAAGTTGCAGCATACCACTGGTCAAAGCATCAGAACCATATTCCTCATGTGTACCTGGTATCCTACAGTAAGAGAGGGTTCATGTTGCTCCACATCTGACCGGAGGATTGTGACAGTAAACTGCAGCATCACCTCAACATGTGTTAGAGCATAGCGCCCTCTTCTGGTCTCTATTTGCCATTACAACTGCTGGTGGATTTTAATAATAATTTTTTTTTTTTATTTTATTTTACAGGTCACTCACTGCCTCTCTGTTCATCTGGGAGGTAATCCGAGATTAACTGATCACGTCACGTTCAAGTCCATGGCATGCACAGTGTGTATTGAGTTTATTTAAAAATATTTGAAAATGGGGCTGCCCTCAGTTGCCCATGCACTGTGTATAGTCTATAGCCTATTTCAGCCTCGTTGGTATCTCGGATTACCTCCCAGATGAACTGATTCAATTATTAAGATATTAACTATCTACCATTGTTATAAATCCTTAACAAAGTGCTAACAAACACTTAACAAATCATTAATGATCATTAATTAAGAGTTTACTAATGATCTATTAACGAGTTACAACGGATAGTTATTATAAAGTGTTACCTAAATGGATATTCAAATGTGGTGATATCTAACTATGATGTAAAGCTGCTCTTTAAAGAAACTAAAATCTAACAGTAAGAAGATAAAACATTCTTCATTTCATTTTTACTACATATTAGGGTCCAAAGATTTTACTCAACAGATTTTGGACACAGACTTTTTTAAATAGATTAAAAAAACACTATGTACAAGTCCTTCAAATGTTAAGGAGAAAATGTCTCATAAATCAGACAGTGAACAACATATGAACAAATCCTTCTGTAATAACCTTCAGAATAGTGCTGAGAATGATTATGAGAAGTTTAGTTGATGTGAGTGCTTTAGAAGTTGAGAATTGAGTTTTTGGTTCTGAGTATTGAAACAAACTAATGTTGAGATAATGTCCGTTAAAGATGGTTGTATAGGAGAAATATACAGACGCAAACAGACAAGGTTTAGTCAAATAAACACCTTTGATTTATATATAAGTATGACAGAAAACAAGTTTTGGAAGCAAAATAGACTAAAATCTATCATTTTACCAGTGTTTTAATTAATTTTTTTTTAAGCCTTTTCCTGCTGTGTTTTGCCTTAACAGTCATGCATCGTCCTTTGTTGATTCTGTTTTCTAAAGCTCTTCTTTGTTGTTCAAAGGTTCCACAATGGCCGCCTACGTCACCGACATCGCTGTGTCCCTGGATGAAAATATTGAGCAGGATCTCCAAGTGAAGGGTTATACCAAAATCGATGTTGATCTGAACAAGGGGGCAGAAGGAAATTATATCTTCCTCTGGTACAAGAAAGGCGGAAGCTCCCAGCCCATCACTAGGCTTCAGCTCACACACCAGAATGCCATGACCGAAGGCCTGATCAACAATGGCTACACCAGGATCAGGCAGGAGCTCAATGCTGTAGCAGGAAATAACCTCTTCCTGTGGTACTTCAGAGGCTCCACAGAGTTCGATACTCCCATCGTGGACATTGATGTCACAACCAATTACAATCAGGACATCCAGAAGTTTGGTAACAACTGGGAGAGGCTGTCCTGTGATCTGAACCGTAAGACCGGAGGGCCCTGGATCTTTATCTGGGTGAAGAGAGCGCAGCAGACATACATCTGTGATGTCACCGCCACTGGTAACTACAATTCAGATGACCACTTCTTCCAGGCCGGTTACATCCGTGTGGATGAAGATGTCAACAGGGGAGCAGGAGGAAAGGATGTCTTCATCTGGTACCAACAGACCACCGACCCCAAGAGAGCGCTCACTGATCTGCAGGTCTCCATCGATTACAGCCAGTATCAGCAATATAAGAAGCAGGGGTACGACCGTGAGGGTGTGAACCTCAACAAGGGTTCAGATTCAGATGACAAAGTGCATCTGTGGTCCAAGAAACAGGCAGGAGGCAATCCCATCAAGGGCATCCTGCTGCTTCTCCAAAAAAGAGCTACTTCAGCTTATCAAGAGGCTGGTGTCACTGTCATTGTAAAAGATGTCAACAAAGGCACAAAGGGCATCAATGAGTACATCTGTGTTAATCAGTAAAGGTTAAGAATCCATCACCCTAGTTAGTTTCACCTGGTGAGGTCTCCTAATATAATACGGAGGTGGTCTGTGATCTCAGCCCCAGGTGATACTCAGACTGTGCAAACTGTTCTAATGATGTGAAATCATTTTGGTGATGGTTTATTGAACCTCTTTTCTCTTTTTCTTCGATATATAAAAAGCTATTAAATGTATTTGTTTACAGTAATATTACTGTCCATTTCAGAATGTATCAACGCTGTTTGGTTCACTGTGTTAATCTGTCAAATTAAAATCAAACCAAAGTCGTATTAATAAGATGTTAAACGGCTAATAACATATTGGAGCTCTGAATCTTATTCTGCTACTTCCTGCTTTTCAATAAATCAATAAAGATAAATTTGATTGAGAAATGTCTTTGTTTCATACTTTATATTATGGAAATTGGAGTGTTTTCATGTGTGTTCCTAATGTGTAAATGCTAAACATAAGCATGAGTCAATCTTCTGCATTAAGAGAGTAAGAAATGTAACTAAAACAATTAATACTGGAGGCTGAAAACGCTAAACTGGATAGCTGAGTGTGAAGGCTTGGACACACTTGAAAAGTCTCATTAGTATGAAATGAGTTGAACAGTTGAATACACACAGTGTAAAGGCTTTGAAATATGTGCAATATTTAGAAGTTTGAATCGTTTCTTGCTGGAGAATTATATATAAGTTGAAAGACATGAAGAAATAAAGTCAGAAAGAGTCTAAGTGTCAAGTCAAGTCTTAAAGGTTCAGTCAGTGATTTGCTCCTTTTAGCTTCCTGTCAGTGGCTGCAGTTAGCCAACACACACACACACTGCAGTTAGCAGTCCCCTCCCTCGTCCCTACGTCACCACCACATGAACACACAGCCGGCCCCTCCCTCGTCCCTACGTCACCACCACATGAACACACAGCAGTCCCCTCCCTCGTCCCTACGTCACTACCACATGAACACACAGCCGGCCCCTCCCTCGTCCCTACGTCACCACCACATGAACACACAGCCGTCTGCAGTCCCCTCCCTCGTCCCTACGTCACCACCACATGAACACACAGCAGTCCCCTCCCTCGTCCCTACGTCACCACCACATGAACACACAGCCGTCCCCTCCCTCGTCCCTACGTCACCACCACATGAACACACAGCTGTCCCCTCCCTCGTCCCTACGTCACCACCACATGAACACACAGCCGTCTTCATCAGATAGTGCCGTGATGGAGAGCAGCGAGTCATCGTTCACGGGCACAGAGACCCGCCTCTTTAAAGCACTCTGTCTCCTGATTGGATAAAAACGACTGGGAGACCTGTGTTATGAACTGTGCATACTGTTTAAGATAGATAGATAGATAGATAGATAGATAGATAGATAGATAGATAGATAGATAGATAGATAGATAGATAGATAGATAGATAGATAGATAGATAGATAGATAGATAGATAGATAGATAGATAGATAGATAGATAGATAGATAGATAGAGACCTGTGTTATGAACTGTGCATACTGTTAAAGTGATTGCTGTATGAATATAGAGATATTTAACACGTATATTAACAAGAAAATATCACTTACTTACTTTTATTTTTGTTTTGCTGGATATACACAAATTGATCTTTGTTTAAAAAAACCTCTTTAACTTTATTATTAAAACAACATGTTCCATCTATAGCCACATGCTCTGCCTCTTCATTTCTCCACAGAGTGAAGCCCAAACGATCTTTCCTCCTGGGGGCAAGAATACATCTCATATGTATAACTCCCTCATGTATTTGATCAAGCTTTTATTTGTGGTGACAGATTAGGCCACTATTTAACCCACCATGAAGCCATGATTACTGAACCTCAAACACACACACACACACACACACACACACACACACACTAGGGATGTCCATGGTTAACTGGTTAACCATTAACCGTTAAGAAGATCTTTAACCGGTTAATACTAAAGGTTAAACGGTTAAAAAAAATTAAATCCTCTTAATTTCTCTGAAATCCGGACTCTTATTTTGATATTGCTGAACCGGATGTAAGAATGCCAACTGTCGGTAAAGAATGGATGATGCCATCCCCTAAGCCTGTGTGTGTGTAAATGTCCCTTTTCAGTCACTTATTGCACTTTTTTTTTCACATTCGCATACTAGACCTCTTCTCACAACAGACAAAGGTGCCGTGTGAATGTCAAAATGTAGGCATTTAAGTTGGCTACTGGTCCCTGAATAGTTTTTAATTGAATATGCCGGTCCTTGGAACAAAAAAAGGTCGGGAGCCCTGCTGTAATGCTTTATGTATTTCACTATAAATAGGCTACATTAAATCTTAACGTTTAACCGGTTAATAACCGTTAATTCTGGTGGTTAACCGGTTAAAGAAAAAATTCTAAATGGCCATCCCTAACACACACACACACACACACACACACACACACACACACACACACCTCTGATAAGTTGC
The DNA here is from genome assembly GCA_949357725.1 of Hyperoplus immaculatus. Taxonomy (NCBI): domain Eukaryota; kingdom Metazoa; phylum Chordata; class Actinopteri; order Uranoscopiformes; family Ammodytidae; genus Hyperoplus; species Hyperoplus immaculatus. Next base: position 108,774 of record CASHTC010001331.1, read on the forward strand.
AGCATACCACTGGTCAAAGCATCAGAACCATATTCCTCATGTGTACCTGGTATCCTACAGTAAGAGAGGGTTCATGTTGCTCCACATCTGACCAGAGGATTGTGACAGTAAACTGCAGCATCACCTTAACATGTATTAGCGCATAGCGCCCTCTTCTGGTCTTTATTTGCCATTACAACTGCTGGGGGATTTTTTCCAATTTTATTTTAAAGGTGCAGTTTCAGGGGAAGGGTATTTGTTTACATTTACAGAGCCTGAAGTTAGTATACTTTATATTATAGAAACTTTGAGTGTTTTCATGTGTGTTCATAATGTGTAAATGCTAAACTTAAGCATCAGTCAATCATGTGCATTAAGAGAGTAATAAATGTATGCTTGTTGGTTAGGAGTTTGTAAATAATACTCACGGTTCTATGGACGCACACATAACCATTGATGCCGAAAATACTGTCAGCAAACACAGCCAAACTGTATATTAATAAACTGACAAACAGTAGGCCTACTCTTCAACAGCCCCTCTCTCTGTCTGCTGTGAGAAGATATGTCCATTTGAAAGATCACTCAGACAAAAATCTAGTAGTATAGAATGTGATGCAGATCGAAATACAATAAAAAACCCAACATGTTGTTCACTTCGAACACAGTTTATACTGAATAATATATGATATTAATAATAATAATGATTTAGCAAGATAGTACATTTTGCTTTCTGTCCCTTCATAATAACATCTCAACGGTATATGTAGGCCTAAATGAAAATAAACTTACCTTTTTAAGCTGCCATTCTGGTAACTCTGTCACAGAACTGTCCATCTGTATCAGTCCCAAACTCAGTCAAAAACCTAGAACGAAATTTCACATTAAGTAAATTAGAAATTCACAAAAATTGCATTCATCTTAATTCAGCAACATTGATGTTTTCCACTATTCACAGTTCACATGATATTTACTTGTTCAAACCTAGGTTTACCTGCTGCTGTTTTTAGCTCCACTGATTTATCATAATTCCCACCTGAATACCTCTCCTTGGATTTATATGGAAAATGAGTCTAACATGAACAATGCCTGATTCAGTTCAATAAATCCCTTTAGTTAGTTTGTTTGTTTGGTTGATCTCCGTTTAGCAGTCAGGATCAGCTGTCACACTCACTCTGTAAGACAGAGAAGTCAAAGGTTACAGCACCGCAATTGTTCAAACCACACTGTACTGCCCGGTACTGCCCCCTTTATAATAGGTCCATGTTTACTGAAGCTAATGGTTAGCTAGTGTGCTGAACGTCAGAGTAAAGTAAAGCTGGCGTTAGCGGTTAGTGCTACCAATGGCTAGTAGAGGTTAGCTGTTAGCTAGCGGATAGCTCGCGAGCTAATGGCTAATGTAGGTCACTTAGCTAGCCAATACATTATTTGTGCAGAAGGAAATTTGTAATTGTAAAATTAGAAATAGCTTGTGATGTATTCGGCAGAGCCCTGAAAGTAGCTCTGGTAGTAGCTAATGAGCTAAAGTAAAATTTTCAGTTAGCCTACATTCTCACAGACTAAACCACTGATTTCAGTTTCTATCTTTGCTTGTTTTTATTACTTACAATAAACTGGTCTCAAGAGCATGCTGTTAACACAACGTTACACATATATAAATGAAGGTAATTAACACAAATATAGGTATCTATATTCACAGTAACCTACCATAAAATCCTGTGTGTCCGACCAAAAGATCCAGAAAGTTTGACGATGAGATGGAGGAGCGGGAAAATTAATGAACCAACAGCTTGGTCAAAATAACCCAACCAGATGTTCAACTGCGATTTAACCCCTCACTGCCCCATTTACCCAGCAGAATAACCCAGCAGTGTGTTTACAGTGCCCCAAACAACCCAGCATTTTGACCCAACATCAATAACCCAGCAATGTGTTTACAAAAACAACCCAACCCAAGACAGCACTTTTTAGTGTTGCGCCACTTTGTGTTGGTGTATCACGGCAGGCAGGCAGGCAGGGCGGCAGTGGCGAAGTGGGTAGGGAGTTCGCCTCTGGAGTGCAGGGTCGGAGGTTCGATCCCCCGTCTCCCCGCCACATGTCGAAGTGTCCCTGGGCAAGACATTGAACCCCGAATTGCTCCCGATAGTTAGCTTAGTTAGCTTAGTGTGTGTGATTGGGTGAATGTGTACAAAACAATGTAAAGCACTTTGAGTCTGTGAAAAACGGAGATAAAGCGCTATATAAGTCCATTTACCATTTAATCCTAATAAAATAAATGTACGTATGTGGTTGTAACGTGACAACATGTGGAACATTTCAAGGGGTATGAATACTTTTGCAAGCCACTGTATTTGATTCAAAGTCAATTGATTCTGAGAGCCATTATTAGTGTTAATGGACGATGAACCAACATCTCCATCCTAAAGACACATGAAACAGCAAATTGTTTTGCAATAACAATATCATTGAAATATCAGCAATAATATATTTTCCCCAAACATGATGTTAATTTACATACCTTCAGATGCAAGGACCAATTCAGCCAGGCTCCAATTCTCTGAATTTCTCCTCCACAAACCCATCCATCTTTAAGAAATGAACAGAAATACAGTATTATTATTATTATTATTATTATTATTATTATTAATAATAATAATAATAATAATAATAATAATAATAATAATAATAATAATAATAATAATAAATTTTATTTAAAGGCACCTTTCATGACTCAAGGACACCGTACAATGAGACAAATACAGTTCAATCAATTGAATTAAAAACAAAAATGGGATGGGAAGATCAGGAGGGGTAAGCACATTCAAAAAGATGAGTTTTGAGTTTAGATTTGAACAGGGATATGGAGTCAGTGTTGCGGACTAAATGAATTTTAGTTCATTATTGTGCACATATGGATTGTTGCAATGGGCCAATGTCCCACTAGTAGGCGTTAAGGTTCACTACATTTTCTGCAGTGTAGGGAAAACCAAACAAAAATTGGTAAATAACTTTCGTCATGTAGGCTTTAAAAAAATAAAAGATTCAGCAGAGGTCCACCTTAATTATTAGTCTAACAGACAGTGAACTCAAATACTGGCATGCTCTCAATGCTAGAAAATAAATAACACTAATATGTGGAATATATGGTCTGAGCAACTGTAGTGTATGCTTGTTTACAGAGCATAACAAAAACTGATTGAAATGCAAAAAGCAGATCTTATCCCTCTGGCCAAATAATTTAATTAAATCCTGTATTCTTGTAACAGAGTACGGTGGCATTGCTTACTTTACAGTAGTGAAAGTGCAGATAATCCTCCGGTAGAGAGAGAGACATGAAAACACTCTCTGTAGCTGTGTGAAGGTACTGCTAATCACAGCTGCTAATGCAAACGGAGCATTTCCTAGTTTCACAATAAAAGCATTTACACTGGTCACCAGTCAGATCACGGTACACCAACTGACTCTTATTTTGAAGTACATTAATGACAGAAAACCGTTGAGGCAACGTAACAATAGCAAGCTTGCTAGCGATCGCGATCACAGTATTTTCAGCTTTTGTTGACGTGAATCAACATTAAATATGTCTGATAGTAGTTTTACACAGTCTATGAACGTAATGGAACAAGAAGGAGTTGTTGGCTGTCACTTTGCCGTCGTAAGGACTGACAGTTAAGATCCAACTAGAGCAGCCGTTAGCCGCTAACCGTTAGCTCAACTGTCAGTCCTTCCGATGGCGAAATGAATGGGCTCCCGGTGGGTAAAATAAATAATATAATGTTACACTAACACCGTGAAAACCGCCTACCGTAGCGAGCCTACCTCTTACTGGCCCTTTCCTCCCGTGAAATAATCCCAATACTCAGTTAAAAACACAAGGAGTCGATAAACAGCTATAGCAAAATATTAGCCAGAGACTTAACAGGGCAGTTGGCAAGCCAGTTTAAAGGCTACAGAGCTACATATAATTTTGTTAGGTTTTATCAGTTATACACAATGTCCTATCAAGGTTCAGTTTTGTGAACCTACCGTTTTTAATTTAATTTAGTCCAAGTCAGGTGGAGTAAAGTTGGAGGTCCGGTCAGGTCCATGGCTGACCGCAAAGAATGTTAAACCTTATTTTCGCGGTCACTTCAATCAGTGCTGCCAACTCTTCAGTAAGGAAAGTAGCTATTGGCTGTCCAAAAAGTCGCTGGAAGTCGCCAGATGACGTCATCGCCTAATTTGCATATTTGTAGACTGGGGTTTTATCACAGTAATATTTGAATAGGTGAGGTTCTAGTGTTATGAACGTGACAATCGCATAAACAACCAACGTGATAATGTTAAGTCTAGCAGTCATCATACATGCTCATAGTTTAAAAAAGCACTGCATGACATTTTGAATTGCACACACACACACACACACACACACACACACACACACACACACACACACACACACACACACACACACACACAGTATCATGCCCATATAGATTTTTCCAATGGTTTGAGAAAATATGTTTAGTAAACTAACTGCAGGCTCTGTGAATGTAAATAAATCCCCCTCCTCTGAAACGGCATTGTGCAACTTTAACACACACACACATACACTCACTCACACGCGCGCACGCACACACACACACACACACACACTCACACACACACACAGTATCATGCATTATTTGACTCAATAACGTCTCTAAACACCATGAAAAACACACAGACAGAGACGAGGGAATTTACTGTCAAATGTTTATTCCGTTCAGTACAGGGAGTTTGTCTCAGTGCAAAACAACAATATAACTGGAGTCGTGTTTTAAATTTGGGTTTTAATATATTTACAAATATGAACTTTGCACTTTG
>CASHTC010001331.1:126094-128594 GCA_949357725.1 Hyperoplus immaculatus
CACACACACACACACACACACAGGGAGAGAGAGAGAGAGAGACACATAGGAGCGAGAGAGAGAGACACACAACACACACACAGACAGAGAGAGAGAGAGAGAGAGAGAGAGAGAGAGACAGGGGGAGAGTCAGTGGGAAGTAAGGAGAAGAAAAATATCTTTGCAAACATTGGAAAAAAAAAAAGAAAAAAAATACATGATCTGGTCGTGTTTTGAGTTTTTCCAGCTCTGATGAGGAGACAGTTTAAAGGTGCAGTGTGTAACTTTGTGTGTGTTTGTGTGTGTGTGTGTGTGTGTCAACTACATTTAAAGCTGCAGTGTGTAACTTTATGTGTGTCAGAGAAGTGAAACATTTTCTAAGGTTTATTCTCCATAACTGAATAAATAAACTTTCCTCACAGGAAAATGTGATCCTGGAACACTGTTTGAAGTTAGAAAGCTTCCTGAAAAGTTACTGCTTCACTGTTGTTGTTTACAGCAGCAGGGCCCACAGTTTGGTTTACAAACATATTCTAGTCTTACGTTTGGTTCCAGGTTCCTCAAAGTAATTTGATTTATGATGATAGAATTATTCAATACTAAGAATTACATGTAGAGTAAATATGTTTAGTAAACTAACTGCAGGCTCTGTGAATGTAAACAAATCCCCCTCCTCTGAAACTGCACAGTGACCCTTTAGCACACACCCACACACACACACACACACACACACACACACAACACACACACACACACACACACACACACACACACACACACACACACACACACCACACACACACACACACACACACACACACTCACACACACACACACACACACACACACACACACACAACACACACTCACACACACACACACTTACATTCTGTTGCTCAGGGCATCGATGGGTCGGCCGAAGTGAGGCACCGGCGAACACAGGAGGAAGACAGCAAAACACCACTGCTGTACGACGTGCCGCAAACAAAACATGGTGGGGCAAGGGTCTGTAAATAAAGGCAAAAATAGGTTAAAAAACAATTAAAAACATTGTTTATTGGGGAACTGTAGATAGTCAGAGAAAAATGGGTTAAAAATACTATCAAAATTATCATAAAATACTTATTTAAAGGTACTACGAGGAACTTTTAAATATTTCTAAAACAGTTGCATTTCTACGCTGATGATCATGAATTACATGAATAACAGCAAACGAGACCATCAGTGCAAAGAATGCTATTTTTATAAAGTTTTTCTTAATGCCTTTGTCATGGGTATATGCTCACCCAGGAACAACAGCTGGCGTGGTAAATACACTACCGCTTTTGTCCAAAGGGGGGCGCTAGAATTAACACAAAGGAAAAGTTCCTCGGTGCATCTTTAGCACTTTTTCAGAGAACGCTTGTTATCAAAATCACTATTTTGTTAAAATCAGTGAATATCTCCTCATGGTCCACTACATGTAAAATCCAGTGTTAATACACAGCCTAGACTCTGTAAACTGGAATGTAAACAAAGGGGGTATAACCGTAGCTAGCAACACGCCCGTTTGCCACACAGTACAGACAGGTAGCGGATCATGAGGAGATATTCACTGATTTTGACAAAAAAGTGATTTTGACAACAAGCGTTCTCCAGAATCACTGACTGCACCTTGAAGTGTGAATGCATCCTACAAATGAGTTCACATTTTTTATTTAATGGCATTTTTCGAGGCACTCAATGTCAAAAATCATGAAATCAGCAAATGCAAGGAATATACAAAGCAGTGGACAACAATACACAACAGCTCAGAAAAATGTGTTCAAGTCATATTGTAATGAATACACCTACATGACACCTCGTTGACTTTTTATTTTCTGCTTAACGTTTTGCCTTTAGTTTAAACAATGTCCTTAGAAACCTGTAGAGTAGAGGACGCCATGTTAGCTGTTTATTTTATTTTATCTTTTGTTCGTTTTTTGTGTTCCCTTTTATCAGTCGTGTGTGTGCTTGTTTAAGATGTAACTTAGTCCAGCAAAGGTACATCTTAATCGTGTTAAACATTTTTCTTAAGTCATAGTAGAAGTCATAAAAATAGCCATTTTATACGAATTTTGATTAAATATTGCACTGATTTGCGTTTTGCATACTCCTAAATGCTTGAAGCACCATGAGTAAGCTATTGTAAACTTAACTCTACACTGTAAAATTTGACAACATGCCAGGTGTTCCAAATGGGATATTTTTGTCTGAAGATCTCTTGTTGAAATTAGTTGAAAATGTTCGATATGAAGAACCAAAAAAACTTCAAAATTCAAAATAAAAGTACATTTATTTCCATTTAACATCTGGCTAATCAATTTTCTCAGACATCCTTCCAAAGAGGGAATTTTCAGCAATGTCAAAAGCCGAACAAAACATCATCCTTAATCCTAACTCCCTGAAACCAACCAGAAAGGCTTTTTAAAGTGAATACAACTGCTATACAACTTCACAAATTCAACCAGCACATTCTATTGAGAGGCAAATATACTATAGA
>CASHTC010001331.1:136713-149213 GCA_949357725.1 Hyperoplus immaculatus
ATGCGTCCCTAATGCTTAGTGTGGGTGTGTTGGATGTAATGCGTCCCTAACGCTTAGTGTGGGTGTGTTGGATGTAATGCGTCCCTAACGCTTAGTGTGGGTGTGTTGGATGTAATGCGTCCCTAACGCTTAGTGTGGGTGTGTTGGATGTAATGCGTCCCTAATGCTTAGTGTGGGTGTGTTGGATGTAATGCGTCCCTAATGCTTAGTGTGGGTGTGTTGGATGTAATGCGTCCCTAACGCTTAGTGTGGGTGTGTTGGATGTAATGCGTCCCTAACGCTTAGTGTGGGTGTGTTGGATGTAATGCGTCCCTAACGCTTAGTGTGGGTGTGTTGGATGTAATGCGTCCCTAATGCTTAGTGTGGGTGTGTTGGATGTAATGCGTCCCTAATGCTTAGTGTGGGTGTGTTGGATGTAATGCGTCCCTAATGCTTAGTGTGGGTGTGTTGGATGTAATGCGTCCCTAATGCTTAGTGTGGGTGTGTTGGATGTAATGCGTCCCTAATGCTTAGTGTGGGTGTGTTGGATGTAATGCGTCCCTAACGCTTAGTGTGGGTGTGTTGGATGTAATGCGTCCCTAACGCTTAGTGTGGGTGTGTTGGATGTAATGCGTCCCTAATGCTTAGTGTGGGTGTGTTGGATGTAATGCGTCCCTAATGCTTAGTGTGGGTGTGTTGGATGTAATGCGTCCCTAATGCTTAGTGTGGGTGTGTTGGATGTAATGTGTCCCTAATGCTTAGTGGCCCCTATGTGTTTTCATTAGTTGGGTGTTATCAGTAACCGCTTTAAGCCAAACAAACAACAATGGGTTTGAAAATATAACAGAAAATCACCCACACCTGTTCCCATGAAGCATGAAACTAAGGCCATACATCACCTGTTCATGCGCTGACTGAACATGTCTCAGGATCTATCTTGTTACTGTTTCACTATTTCTTCATTTAGAAACGTTTCATGGGAATGCAAAGTGCACTGAGAGGTGAACTGGGATTGTCATGGTCTTTCTTTACTTTAAAAACTTTTTATTCATCCGTTTCTGACATGACCACAAAGAAACATTTAGTAAAGAAAAGTGGAAACAAGATGAGAATGAAAGTAGAGTAAAAAAAGAAAGAAAAAATTAATCATAATTTAAGAAAGAAAAAGGTGAAATAAGCAAACGAAGATGACTGAGCAGCTACAGATCAGTATGAACATGTACAGTTCTTTCTCATGAATTCATTTGCTTCAAATAATATGCCCACAAAAAAAAGGTTTTTGGCATGATGCTGTCTCAAGTGACAGCTCAAACCTTTGCTGAAGCTTTTATACTGTGTGTAAACTGGAAGATAACCCTGGGTGGTTTGAACTTGATTTTACAGTTAAAGCACATCATTGCACAGCAGTGGTTTGTGCGCTCAACACAAAGGGCAGTTCTTCAGGGGGATAATCATTTTGACCCTCGTAGTTTTTGGTTTTTCTGTGCAAAGCAAAATAATGTAATGATCCAAAATAAAAGAAGATTGTTTGGAGACGCTGTTAAAAAGTCCGTGCTATGTTTGATAGCAAAAAAACTAATTAAATGAAAAAAGTGAAATTTTCATAGGAATAGAAACAAACCCAGCGTATACCCCTGTATGGATGCAGGTTATATAGGGGAGAGTGGGGGGAGTTGGGCCACTTTTTACTCAAAGTGACTTTGAGTAAAAAGTCTCACAATGTAAATATGTACATATATTTCAGGGTGTTGTGCATCCCCGGCAACAATAACTTTTGATCTTTCTGCATTAAAGACCTACATCACCGGTGGAAATATGGAGATGTATTGAACTCTGAGATCCTATGTAGAATAAATGTGCAAACACTTTGTGCATGACTCTTTGAAGTTGTGATGCACAGGATAGGATGTGTGCACCTGTAACAAAGACTTGTGAACTCACAGCCCCTATTTTGTGTCCACAATGGTAGAAAAAATATTTACGACTTCAAATTTACTGTTACACATTTGTGACTTTAGTGTATGCATTAAACATCTGCAGTTACATGTGCTAAAGACTTTTGCTACAACAAAACCTTCATAGTCCAGACTGAAGAGGTCTGTGTAAAGCAAAAGACAAAGCTGCTGCTGTACCGCGCAACGCCACTAGAGGGCGGTATTTCACCAGCACAACTCCTACTGGGCCGATATATACTATCTATGGGGCCGACGCCTTCAGATCTTTATACTATCTATGCTGAGTGTTTTCATGTGTGTTCCTAATGTGTAAATGCTAAACATAACCCTAACCCATAAGCTAACCCTATGAGTCAATCTTCTGCATTCAGAGTGTAAGAAATGTAACTAAAACAAATGAATACTGGAGGCTGAAAACGCTGAACTGGATAGCTGAGTATGAAGGCTGGACACACTTGAAAAGGTCTCATTAGTATGAAATGGGTTGAACAGTTGAATACACATAGTGTAAAGGCTTTGAAATATGTGCAATATTTAGAAGTTTGAATAGTTTCTTGCTGAAGAATTAAATAAAAGTTGAGGGGTTCATGTTGGTTCACATGTGACCGGAGGATTGTGACAGTAAACTGCAGCATCACCTCAACATGTTAAAGCATAGCGCCCTCTTCTGGCCTGTATGTGTCATTACAACTGCTGGGGATTTTTTTTTTTTTCCAATTTTATTTTAAAGGTGCAGTTTCAGAGGAGCGGGTTTGTTTACATTCACAGAGCCGCAAGAAACGATTTGATTAAAAACAGGAACGAGTGGAGAGAAAGTTTAGTGTTTAGTTTCACTTCCGGTGGAAAACCAATTATTAAAGCGGCTCCGAGTAACATTTAACTATCTTTTAAACAGCCTCATGTTTCCTCTGATAATCATAAATTACCTTTAACAGCAAACGAGACCATCAGTGCAAAGAAAGACGTTTTTAAATAGTTTTTATTACTGCTTTTGGTCTGGTCGCACACCCAGTCCGATTTTCGGTTCGCTCGTGCATGCTCTATGGTCACATATCCGTAAACGTATTGGTCACAGATTTCAGTGTGGTGCAGCAACGTGAATTGAGAAGCCTTTCCCTCCAGGTGAGGGAAGGGGAGCGGGAGCCTTGTTTGATACAGTTATTTGTCGTCATAATGACTGATAACGGGGCTGAACCATCAAAGAAAAAAAAGAAAATGCAATGAAGAAAAGCTAAAAGGGAGAGTGATATAGGCTACGGGGGACGAGGGCGTTGCCAAGCAACGTGCATACAATTTCACGAGAGCGAAACTAGACTGCAGTGTTTACTCCTAAATGAATGAGCGGTTGGTACTAACACAAAGTTTGCTTTGCTTCACCATCAACAGATAACCATTATCTGAAATAGTCATTATTTACAACAACATAAACACATTACCTCATCGTGATCCATACTAACTGCCGTCTTTCCTTCATTCGCTTTCTGTGAGGAGTCGGACACGGAGTCTTTCAGCTCCGTGAGAGAGAGTAGTTAGGTGACACTGCTGCATCAACTCATTGCAATCAGGTGCGTGTGGCAGTGACTGGCATTAGTTCATGCAGTGTCAAAACCACTCTCACGGAGCCGAAAAGAGTCCTCACACTTTCAACACACGGACATGCACTATATTGCGCGCTTCTCAGTTCACACTCACGCGCCTGGCACGAGCTAGAAAACAGCTTTGCGACAGCGGGCATCGTAAAAATACTACTGCTTTGGTCCAAAGGGGACGCCAACGTGCCATGTTACTCGTAGTGGCTTTAAGTTTGACTTGTTTGTTCTGTGATTTTAAAGGTACAGTGTGTAATATCGGAGTATTTAGCTTCATCTAGTGGTGAGATTATAGATGCCAACGCTCCCTTTATAACCCCTACCTTTGTGGAGAATTTACAGAAGCTACGGTGGCCTTCAAGGACAAGAAGCTATAGTTACTAAAGATGGCATCATCCACCACTGCCTCAAGTCTTTCCACAATATCAAGTGATGAGGTGAAGATGTATTTAGCTATTTATTCTATAGTACTTCTTTTTCTTGGTCTTCCAACAGGTGCATTTCTCCAGGACGCCCACTATAAGATTAGGCTAATCTGGGGTCAGTATTGGACCTATGAGACTTTCCACTACCAGACTAAATGGCTTTAAGCCAAACAAACAACGATGGGTTTGAAAATACTAATGAAAATCACCCACACCTGTTCCCATGAAGCATGAAACTAAGGCCATACATCACCTGTTCATGCACTGACTGAACATGTCTCTGGATCTATCTTGTTACTGTTTCACTATTTCTTCATGTAGAAACGTTTCATGGGAATGCAAAGTGCACTGAGAGGTGAACTGGGATTGTCATCGTTTTTCTTTACTTTAAAAACTTTTTATTTATCAGTTTTTGAGACAAACAAACAGCTGCTCTATTACTCTACTACGCCGACTGGTCTAGTGTTTGTAGAAATATAATCTCTTCCAAAGAAAGTGATTGATCTGGTTGGTGATGTTAGACTGTATTATATGAACACAACTGTAAGTAGAGTAAAAAAAACTATTTAACCCAAAAGCCGTATGGACAGGTAGGGGACTGTGATGAAATGTTCACTGATTTTGACTAATGTTGATTTGGCTCCACCTTTAAAGGGACACTGTGTAACATTTTAAGTAATTCATTAGCTAAAATCAATATCCTCATTCATAAATATGTCCTCATTGGTGTAAAATCACCTCTGCCAATAATCTGAATTATCCTCCTGAGCCGAGAATTACAAATATTAATATTACATTTTGTACATTGAGCAGGCAAGTCTTATGGAGGAATCCATGTTTTTGGAATGTCATCAGGTGCATTGTTTAAAATGTAGAATTGTTCTTGTCCTTGAAGGCCACTGTAGCTTCTGTTATCATTCTAAAGGGGTGGGGTTACCCAGGGAGCGTTGCATTCTAGAACTTTCTTGATGATGTCATATTACACTGTGTCCCTTTAAGAAAAGTTGGGCAATGTAATGCTGTGTTTTTGAGACTTATGGACTGATTCCAAAAGGAGCAAATCACTGACTGAACCTTTAAGACTTGACTTGACACTTAGACTCTTTCTGACTTTCTTTCTTCATGTCTTTCAACTTTTATTTAATTCTTCAGCAAGAAACGATTCAAACTTCTAAATATTGCACATATTTCATATTTCAAAGCCTTTACACTGTGTGTATTCAACTGTTCAAACCATTTCATACTAATGAGACCTTTTCAAGTGTGTCCAAGCCGTCATACTCAGCTATCCAGTTTAGCGTTTTCAGCCTCCAGTATTCATTTGTTTTAGTTACATTTATTACTCTCTTAATGCAGAAGATTGACTCATGCTTATGTTTAGCATTTACACATTAGGAACACATGAAAACACTCAAAGTTTTTATAACTTAAAGTATGACGCGAAGACATTTCTTTTTTCATTTCTTTATTGACGGCTCACGGCCACAGCACCTGGCAGAGAGCACAACATGCTGCATGTGCATCAATCACATGTGTCTGTATTGATTCAGTGAAAAGCAGGAAGTAGCAGAATAAGACTCAGAGCTCCAATATGTTATTAGTTGTTTAACATCTTATTAATACGACTTTGGTTTGATATTAATTTGACAGATTAACACAGTGAACCAAACAGCGCTGATTCATTCTGAAATGGACAGTAATATAACTGTAAAGGAATACATCTGACTGTTTTATACATCGAAGAAAAAGAGAAAAGAGGTTCAATAAACCATCACCAACATGATTTCACACCAGTAGTACTGCAGTCTGAGTATCACCTGGTTATCACAGACCACCTCGTATTATATTAGGAGACCTCACCAGGTGAAGCTAATGCTGTGAGGACGGGGCTTGTTGGAATGAGGGTGATAGATTCTTAAACTTTACTGATTATAACAGATGTACTCCAGTTTGCCCTTATTGCCTGCGTTGAGATCTTTTTCAATCACGGTGACACCAGCCTTTTGATAAGTTGAAACAGCATCTTTTTGCTGAAGCAGCAGGATGCCCCTGATGGGATCGCCGGTATCCTGCCTCTTGTACCACAGGAACACTCTGTTATCTGAGTCTGTGCCCTCGTTGAGGTCCTGATTCACACGGTTGAACCCCTTCAGCCGATACAGCTCATTCTCTCCGTCAGTGATGGAGACTTGCAGATCGCTGAGCGCCATCCTGGGGGCTGCGGTCTGCCGGTACCAGAGGAAGACACTCTTTCCTCCTTTTGCTCCTCTGTTGGTATTTTCATCCACACGGATGTAACCTTCCTTGAAGAAGTATTCATCTGAGCTGTAGGAGTCAGTGGCGGTGAGATCACAGATGTAGGTCTTCTGCGCTCTCTTCAGCCAGATGTAGATATCGCAGCCTCCGGCCTTGCGGTTCAGGTTACAGCCCAGACGCTCCCAGCCAGCAGCAAACTTTGTGGCGTCTTGATCGTCGTCTGAGTTGGCTGTGACATCAATCTCCACGATGGGAGTGTCGTACTCTCCGGAGCCTCTGGAGAACCACAGGTAGACGTAATCTCCGCCTGCTCCAGCATTCAGATCTTTATCAATCTTCTCGTAGCTGGTATCGCTCAGGCCTTTAGCCATGGCATCCTTGTATGTGAGTTGGAGTTTAGTGATGGGCTGGGAGCCTCCACCTTTCTTGAACCAGAGGAAGATTTCCTTTCCTAACTCAAACCGTCCTACTGCCCCCTCGTTCAGATCAACATTGATTTGGGTATAATATTCCGATTGAAATTTCAGCTCATCAGCTGCACTAGTGGACACAGCGATGTCGGTGATGTGGTCGGCCATTGTGGGAACCTGTGAACAACAAAGAAGAGCTTTAGAAAACAGAGTAAACACAGGAAGATGCCGGAGGCGCCCTTAAGACTGAACATGACTGTTAAGGCAAGACAGCAGGCGAAGGCTTTAAGAAATAATTAATTAATTAAAACACTGGTAAATTGATAGGTTTTAGTTTCTTTAAAGAGCAGATTTACATCATAGTCAGATATCACCACATTTGAATATTAATTTAATCTTTTCAACACAAAATAAATGGATTAAGATCTGGAATAGGAGAATCTATTGTCCAGAGATAAATGTGAATTAATAATAATAAAATATTCTGAAATACTTACGTGTGCTGAAGCTGACAGTGATTGACAGACAGGCAGAAGTCAACTGATGAGCTGAGTTCTGATGTTCCTTTATATAAAGACCTGGTTGTGACATCACCACTTCTGTGGAATTCTGTCGTCAGTCCTTCTTCCCACACGTTGGTACATGCTCTACTTCTGAGGACACTCATTGGCATAATGCATTATACCAAAGACTCTGCATTATACCAAAGACTCTGCATTATACCAAAGACTCTGCATTATACCAATGACTTTGCTGGAACAACTGAAAGAGGAAAAAGTTTATGACGATGTGAACAACCTATTCGTCCTTTTTAAGTCTCCAGAATGTAAGAGACTGTCACGATCCTGCCTGGGCCTCTTTGCCTCTGTGTTGTTTTTGCCCTTTGCCCGTTTCCTTGTCTGGTGTAATTGCAGGGTTGGAGTCAGGTGCGTTGGAGTCAGGTACCAGCGTTCACAGCTGCCAGCAATCACTAACCGACCGCTCTTCATATACCCGGCCCGACCGTCCAGACACGGCCAGATCGTAGTCTCAGTTCCTCACAGTCAGTCGTTCTCTAGTTACCGACCGGTTTGCAGCTCCGTTTGCATTTGGTCTTGTCCTAAATTCCTGTTCTCTCTGCCACAGCTCTCCCGGCCTGACTCCCTCCACCGGCTCAACCTGCACCAGCGAGCACTTCCTCCCGGACCCCTCTGCCAGCCTGCCCTGACCTGCTCTCGCTCAAGCCCCTGGACATTCCCCGTTGCTGTCCCCCTGGCCCCCCTACCCCCCACCCCACCCCCCAGGACAGTAGGATTTTCCCCGGATCACGGCCCGAACCCCCAGCTGATTCTTTTTATAGAAACCTTCTTACACTGGTTCTGTCTCCGCGCCTGTCCAGCCGTAACAGAAACGAGTATTTGAGTCTCAAATGTGTTGCATACATCTATTTCCAATGCGCTGTTTATATATATATTGCGTCCTTTCAAATGACATGGAAGTTTTTTTTTATTCTTTATTGCTTCTGTATACTTCAGTGTAAATGGTCCGACAAACCTCGCATACACAATGGATGGTAAAGTAGACAGTATGTAGTATATACATGTTGAGTATGTAGGAGGGAGGACGTTAGTAGGGCTTTTAGTATGTAGTATATACATGTTGAGTATGTAGGAGGGAGGACGTTAGTAGGGCTTTCAGTATGTAGTATATACATGTTGAGTATGTAGGAGGGAGGACGTTAGTAGGGCTTTCAGTATGTAGTATATACATGTTGAGTATGTAGGAGGGAGGACGTTAGTAGGGCTTTTAGTATGTAGTATATACATGTTGAGTATGTAGGAGGGAGGACGTTAGTAGGGCTTTCAGTATGTAGTATATACAGTATCTCACAAAAGTGAGTACACCCCTAACATTTCTTCAAATATTTCATTATATCTTTCCATGCGACAACACTGAATAAATGACACTTTGATACAATGTCAAGTAGTCAGTGTACAGCTTGTATAACAGTGTAAATTTACTGTCCCCTCAAAATAACTCGACACACAGCCATTAATGTCTAAACTGCTGGCAACAAAAGTGAGTACACCCCTAAGAAAAAATGTCCAAATTGGGCCCAAAGTGTCAATATTTTGTTTTGCCATCATTATTTTCTAGCACTGCCTTAACCCTCTTGGGCATGTAGTTCACTAGAGCTTCACAGGTTGCAACTGGAACCCTCTTCTACCCATTCATGACGACATCAAGGAGCTGGTGGATATTAGAGTCCTTGCGCTCCTCCATCTCCCGTTTTAGGATGCCCCAAAGATGCTCAATAGGGTTTAAGACTGGAGACATGCTTGGCCAGTCCATAACCTTTACCCTCAGCTTCTTTAACAAGCCAGTGGTCGTTCGGAGGGGTGTTTGGGGTCGTTATCATGTTGCAGTACTGCCCTGCGGCCCAGTTTATGAAGGGAGGGGATCATGCTCTGCTTCAGTATGTCACAGTACATGTTAGAATTCAATGAACTGTAGATCCCCAGTGCTGGCAGCACTCATGCAGCCCCAGACCATGACACTCCAACCACCATGCTTGACTCTAGGCAAGACACACTTGTCTTTGTACTCCTCACCTGGTTGCCGCTCCACACTCTTAACACCATCTGAACCAAATAAATGTATTTTGGTCTCATCAGACCACAGGACATGGTTGCAGTAATCCATGTCCGTAGTCTGTTTGTCTTCAGCAAACTTTTTGTGGGGTTTCTTGTGCATCATCTTTAGAATAGGCTTCCTTCTGGGATGACAACCATGCAGACCAGTATGATGCAGAGTGCGGCGTATGGTCTGAGCACTGACAGGTTGACCCCCCACCCCTTCAAGCCCTTCAGCAATGCTGGCAGCACTCATACGTCTATTTTCCAAAGCCAACCTCTGTGTACGACGCTGACCATGTGCACTCAACCTTCGTAAACTGGGCCGCAGGGTGGTATTGCAACATGATAACGACCCCAAACACACCTCCAAGACGACCAGTGGCTTGCTAAAAAAGCTGAGGGTAAAGGTTATGGCCTGGCCAAGCATGTCTCCAGACCTAAACCCTATTGAGCATCTTTGGGGCATCCTCAAATGGAAGGTGGAGGAACGCAAGGTCTTTAATATCCACCAGCTCTGTGATGCTGTCATAAATGGGTGGAAGAGGGTTCCAGTTGCAACCTGTGAAGCTCTAGTGAACTACATGCCCAAGAAGGTTAAGGCAGTGCTGGAAAATAATGGTGGCCACACAAAATATTTACACTTTGGGCCCAATTTGTAAATTTTTTCTAAGGGGTGTACTCACTTTTGTTGCCAGCAGTTTAGACATTAATGGTTGTGTGTCGAGTTATTTTGAGGGGACAGTAAATTTTCACTGTTATACAAGCTGTACACTGACTACTTTACATTGTATTAAAGTGTCATTTATTCAGTGTTGTCCCATGGAAAGATATAAAGAAAAATGTGAAGAAATGTGAGGGGTGTACTCACTTTTGTGAGATACTGTACATGTTGAGTATGTAGGAGGGAGGACGTTAGTAGGGCTTTCAGTATGTAGTATATACATGTTGAGTATGTAGGAGGGAGGACGTTAGTAGGGCTTTCAGTATGTAGTATATACATGTTGAGTATGTAGGAGGGAGGACGTTAGTAGGGCTTTCAGTATGTAGTATATACATGTTGAGTATGTAGGAGGGAGGACGTTAGTAGGGCTTTTAGTATGTAGTATATACATGTTGAGTATGTAGGAGGGAGGACGTTAGTAGGGCTTTTAGTATGTAGTATATACATGTTGAGTATGTAGGAGGGAGGACGTTAGTAGGGCTTTTAGTATGTAGTATATACATGTTGAGTATGTAGGAGGGAGGACGTTAGTAGGGCTTTTAGTATGTAGTATATACATGTTGAGTATGTAGGAGGGAGGACGTTAGTAGGGCTTTTAGTATGTAGTATATACATGTTGAGTATGTAGGAGGGAGGACGTTAGTAGGGCTTTTAGTATGTAGTATATACATGTTGAGTATGTAGGAGGGAGGACGTTAGTAGGGCTTTTAGTATGTAGTATATACATGTTGAGTATGTAGGAGGGAGGACGTTAGTAGGGCTTTTAGTATGTAGTATATACATGTTGAGTATGCAGGAGGGAGGACGTTAGTAGGGCTTTTAGTATGTAGTATATACATGTTGAGTATGCAGGAGGGAGGACGTTAGTAGGGCTTTTAGTATGTAGTATATACATGTTGAGTATGTAGGAGGGAGGACGTTAGTAGGGCTTTTATTATGTAGTATATACATGTTGAGTATGTAGGAGGGAGGACGTTAGTAGGGCTTTTAGTATGTAGTATATACATGTTGAGTATGTAGGAGGGAGGACGTTAGTAGGACTTTTAGTATGTAGTATATACATGTTGAGTATGTAGGAGAGGAGGACGTTAGTAGGGCTTTTAGTATGTAGTATATACATGTTGAGTATGTAGGAGGGAGGACGTTAGCAGGGCTTTAGTATGTAGTATATACATGTTGAGTATGTAGGAGGGAGGACGTTAGTAGGACTTTTCCAACACAGCCAAAGTGTCATCATTAACTTTATAGAAATTGAAAATATCAGGACACAGACCAAATAAAGCCTTCAGGTGTCTGATGATAAACTGCTGTGAGTCAGTGTGTGTGTGTGCGTGTGTGTGTGTGTGTGTGTAAGAGTGAGTGTACTAACTATGTGTGTGTGTAAGAGTGTGTGTACTAACTATGTGTGTGTGTGTACTAACTATGTGTGTGTGTGTGTGTGTGTGTGTGTGTGTGTGTGTGTGTGTGTGTGTGTGTGTGTGTGTGTGTGTGTGTGTGTGTAAGAGTGTGTGTACTAACTGTGTGTTTGTAAATGTCTCTGTTGTAATTCTTTGTGTGGACAGACGAGGGTTAAATCTTGATCAACAGAAAGAGGAACATTGACCTCAGACATCAACCTCTGACACCACAATGAATTTCACCAAATCCCCCAGACATGAGTTCTAGAGAAGCGTTTAAAGTATCAGGTATTATAATGATTATATAATAATATATATATTATTATGAAAACACAGACAGAAATTACTTTATTTGTTCTTGTTCTGTCCTGAGATGAAACTTTTACAGAAGCTACGATGTTCAAATCAGAAACATTTTGAATCAAGAGAAAACAGTAAATATGAACGTTGATTATATGTTGTTCACCAGGGTTAGGGTTATGACAGAGGGACAGACAGACAGAGAGACAGACATACAGACAGAGAAACAGACAGACAGAGACAGACAGACAGCTAACCCTCTAACCCTGTTCACCAGACACTTACAGGAAGCTTTCTGTCAGCGATGACCTGAATGTTCTGCTAATTAAATCACCAAAAAACAACTTTCTGTGTTCGACCAAATCATTTTTACTGAACCATTAAGTTTTTAATAATGTGATAAAATAGTAACCGTGGTGGAGTGAGGCGCACACGGTTTATAACTGCAGAAACACGTAGAAGCTTCAGAATATCGAATTTATACAAAGGTGAAAAAATAAGCAAAATAAATGAAAAACTGCAACAACAAAAAACGTAATTAACAAAGTTTCATGATCAGTGTTTCCCCGAGAAGTTGTTTTAGAAATTGACCAAAACTAACCGTATTACGGGGTTATGCCTTCACATTCGGTACGCTTGTACATTTTGTGTTTCCCTCAGGAGTGTTTCAGACTGCTGGGGGAGAATGGACCTTCTAGGGGGGGTCTGGGGGCATGTCCCTGTGGAAGAAAACCTTTACCTTTTTAAAGTTAAATGCATCAATCTGGTGCACTTTGAGAAGCTAAATCTGATTTTTTTTTTGCTCTGTAAACAGCTGTCATATATGTCCTGCCTAAAACAATTTTCTGGAATA
>CASHTC010001331.1:154213-156713 GCA_949357725.1 Hyperoplus immaculatus
AGAGATGCAGGAGGATGAAGCAGTGGCTCAGAGCAGAGAGATGGAGGAGGATGAAGCAGTGGCTCAGAGCAGAGAGATGGAGGAGGATGAAGCAGTGGCTCAGAGCAGAGAGATGGAGGAGGATGAAGCAGTGGCTCAGAGCAGAGAGATGGAGGAGGACCACAGTGGCTCAGAGCAGAGAGATGCAGGAGGATGAAGCAGTGGCTCAGAGCAGAGAGATGGAGGAGGACCACAGTGGCTCAGAGCAGAGAGATGGAGGAGGATGAAGCAGTGGCTCAGAGCAGAGAGATGGAGGAGGATGAAGCAGTGGCTCAGAGCAGAGAGATGGAGGAGGATGAAGCAGTGGCTCAGAGCAGAGAGATGGAGGAGGACCACAGTGGCTCAGAGCAGAGAGATGCAGGAGGATGAAGCAGTGGCTCAGAGCAGAGAGATGGAGGAGGACCACAGTGGCTCAGAGCAGAGAGATGGAGGAGGATGAAGCAGTGGCTCAGAGCAGAGAGATGCAGGAGGATGAAGCAGTGGCTCAGAGCAGAGAGATGGAGGAGGATGAAGCAGTGGCTCAGAGCAGAGAGATGGAGGAGGATGAAGCAGTGGCTCAGAGCAGAGAGATGGAGGAGGATGAAGCAGTGGCTCAGAGCAGAGAGATGGAGGAGGATGAAGCAGTGGCTCAGAGCAGAGAGATGGAGGAGGATGAAGCAGTGGCTCAGAGCAGAGAGATGGAGGAGGATGAAGCAGTGGCTCAGAGCAGAGAGATGCAGGAGGATGAAGCAGTGGCTCAGAGCAGAGAGATGGAGGAGGATGAAGCAGTGGCTCAGAGCAGAGAGATGGAGGAGGATGAAGCAGTGGCTCAGAGCAGAGAGATGGAGGAGGATGAAGCAGTGGCTCAGAGCAGAGAGATGCAGGAGGATGAAGCAGTGGCTCAGAGCAGAGAGATGGAGGAGGATGAAGCAGTGGCTCAGAGCAGAGAGATGCAGGAGGATGAAGCTGTTCTCCTGTTTGGTTATGGGGCAAGAGTGGCTGGGAACCATGCCTTATTCAAAGTCACTTAAACCCCTTTTTTCCCCATTCTGAGGCTCGGTTTGAACTTCAGCACGTTGTCTTGACCACGTCTACATGCCTGAATGCATTAAGTGGCTGCCATGCTGATTAGCTATGTGTTGTTATACAGGTGTACCTCAATCACAAGCAATATTAGACTTTTGTAAACATGCATACAGTAATACTTTACAATAAGGTTCCACGCTTCCAACATGGCGGCGTCGATGCCTTGGTCCAAGGTATGGAGAAATATGGACATATACGAGACCCTTTCTAATGGAAAAAATAATAATTACAATTTTTCTCAGCTATTATGCACTAAATTAAACATACTTATGGATATCATAATTATTTTCTACAAAGTCTGCTAGGAAATAAAACCCAAAATTCTACACACTGCAGGTTTAAGGTTTAAAGAGAAGGGCCTTGTGGTTAGCAGTGTTCGGACCAGCAGTGACTAGGAGAATGCCCATCGGCTACTTGTTAGCCGGTGCTATGGACGCCAAAATAGCAGGTGAGCTACACGGCTCTTCCACGATAAAACTAGAACTAAAGACAGTCCAGAAGCTTGCAGGGAATCCAGAGGAGATTATAGGTTCACAAAAAAATCACTTTTTAAACAAAATTGGACAAAATTGCTTTGAGAAGCGGCGAACAGACAGTGCCAGCGTCCTCTCCAGCTGATGTGTAACTGGTAATGTAACCTACCATGAAGCCATGATTACTGAACCTCTAACACACACACACACACACACACACACACACACACACACACACACCTCTAATAAATTGTAGCATAGCCCGGGCAAAGCATCAGAACCATATTCCTCATGTGTACCTGGTATCCTACAGTAAGAGAGGGTTCATGTTGCTCCACATCTGACCGGAGGATTGTGACAGTAAACTGCAGCATCACCTCAACATGTTAAAGCATAGCGCCCTCTTCTGGTCTGTATGTGCCATTACAACTGTGGGTAGATTTTAAAGGTGTAGTTTCAGAGGAGGGGGATTTGTTTACATTCACAGAGCCTGCAGTTAGTTTACTAAACATATTTTCTCTACATGTAATTCTTAGTGTTGAATAATTCTAGTATCATAAAAAATATATATATTTTGAGGAACCTGGAACCAAACGTGAGACTAGAATATGTTTGTAAACCAAACTGTGGGCCCTGCTGCTGTAAACAACAACAGTGAAACAGTAACTTTTCAGGAAGCTTTCTAACTTCAAACAGTGTTCCAGGGATCACATTTTCCTGTGAGGAAAGTTGGTTTATTAAATTAAAGCTGGGGTATATGATTTCTGATCGGTCAAAGTTAACATGAGCTGTACACTTTAACCAATCAGAGCGAGGCTCCGATTCTCTGTTCTTATTGGCTGTTGGGACTGTCCATTCACTTTGGCACGACTTTGTTGGTGTAGAGCGTGTCAGGGAGGGACCATAGGGGAGGGACCAAAGAG
>CASHTC010001332.1:15000-33948 GCA_949357725.1 Hyperoplus immaculatus
GTCCTTAAAACCTAGTGTTAACCCTCAAACAGCCCTTTAAAGGCCTGTCCCAAAGTGAGAACAGGACGAAATGAACACACACACACACACACACACACACACAGAAATACATAACTGTATTTTGTTTCATAGTAAATTTAACCAGATCGTCCTCCCTTTCCTGTTCTCAGCAATTACATTTCCTTTCCCATAATTTTCAGAAGTTTTCTCGGCAATATCTCCCTCGTGCAAAAGTACAAATAGAAATACATTACACACACACACACACACACATTCTCACACTCTGTCTCTTACACACACACACACACACACACACACACACACACACACACACGCACACACACACACACACACACAATTTTGCACTGAAGGTCTTTTGCCTTGCCAGGTGTTTTACTAACAGGAAACATTATAGTTTTTATGTAACTACATACAAAAAAAAAATATGATCAAGAAAGTTCTGGCACATCCAAGCGTCTAATTGATAATCCAAGCATCTAATTGATAATCCAAGCATCTAATTGATAATCCAAGCATCTAATTGATTTATTTCAATGCACAAGCCTTATCAGTAAGATGTGTCAACCATAGGAAGACACTGAGCTTAGTTTAATTTTTTTTTTTTTTTTCTAATTTAACCTTTTATTTCTACAGGTAAATCCCATTGAGACCGAAGACTCTTTTGCAAGGGAGACATGTTTTCCTTTCCCACGTTACCATTCACACACACACACACACACAATATATATAACAGATCCCCATTGCTTCAGCATGGATGACAAAGAGTACTTTAGTTTATGACCAAATAACTAAACACATCCATTTGTGCTTAACTAGATGTTAAGGGAATACTTCACCCATACGGAACCAGCGTTCTATCATTATAAAATCACTATTATAATATAATGAATGAGGTTTTTCTTCCCTCAGTCTTCCCTCAGCCTACCCTTGACCCAGCTGTCCTGTTAATCCTAACTCTAAATGTAGGGTTAGACAGTGAGACCATAAAACACTCTTTCTGCCTTTTCTCAGGCTAGGATGATCCAATTTCTAAAATGTTTGCACATTTATACTACATAGGATCTCAGAGTTCAATACACCTTCATATTCCCACCGGTGAAGTAGGGATTTATGTGTTTGCCTTCAGTATTCCTGGAGGTGACGGCCTTTAACAGCTGTCTACAGTGACACCTTATAGAGCCAATCACCTCTTTATGGTGTGTGTGTCTTTGTGTGTGTGTGTGTGTGTGTGTGTGTGTGTGTGTGTGTGTGTGTGTGTGTGTGTGTGTGTGTGTGTGTGTGTGTGTGTCATCTGGCCTGGTGGGTGTTAATGGGCCATAAACCAGAGGTGAGGATTTTTCACATGTTAGACAGATGGCTGAAAGGTGTCACGTCACACTGCACAAACACACTGCCAGTAATCTATCCATCTATCTATCTGTCCCTCTCTCTCTCCATCCATCCATCCATCTATCTATCTATCTCTCTCTCCCTCCCTCCATCTCTCTCTCTCTCTCCCTCCCTCCCTATCTATCTATCTCTCTCTCCCTCCCTCCCTCCCTCCCTCCCTCTCTCTCTCTCTCTCTCTCCCTCCCTCCCTATCTATCTATCTATCTATCTATCTATCTATCTATCTATCTATCTATCTATCTATCTATCTATCTATCTATCTATCTATCTATCCCTCCCTCCCTCCATCCATCTCTCTCTCTCTCTCTATCTATCTATCTAACTTTTTTTTTTCAATACGTCAGGGAATGTTTTTTTTTTTTTTAACCTTTATTTATACAGGTAAATCCCATTGAGACCGAAGACTCTTTTTCAAGGGAGACCTGTTTTCCTTTCCCACGTTACCATTCACACACACATTCATACACCAATAGCAGCAGGCTAACTATCGACATTCACACGAGGCAAGGTGGGTGAAGTGTCTTGCCCAAGGACACCACAACCATGACACAGGTGGCAGGGCGGGGATCGAACCTCCAACCCTTTGATCATCGGCCGACCCGCTCTACCAACTGAGCCACAGTCGCAAATGTCAAATTTCAAGAATAAAGACGAATACACCAAAATGCTATTGGAGTTAGTGGGGCATTTCTGTATTTTCAGCATACTACAATTGACTTGCATGTATTGGGACATCCTAAATCTTTTTTCTACCGTACTAAATAGTAGATAGTATGGGGTTTGGGACGCAGCAGCCCCAGTTTCTTAGCAGGACGAACTCGGTTTGAAGAAACAACTGTTATAGTATATTTCTTATCCAGCATCGCCATCTGGTGGCTGTTGTAAAAACTACACACAGTTAAAAAAAAATTCACGCAAAAAAGAGAATTATTTCAAACCTTTATTTTGTTTTAATTTTGATCATGGAAATCCAAAATCTTTTAGAACCAAACATAGAACATCAAATGTCTTCCAGAACTGAACTTAGAATGTAATTGTCCTTCTAGAACCGAACTTTGAACATATATTTTCTTCAAGAACGGAACTTAGAACATGAATGAACTTCTAGAACCAAAATATTATAATAATTATTGTATTGTTTGGACTTGAATGTAGAATTTAAAGGTGCAGTGTGTAATATGACATCATCAAGAAAGTTCTACAAAGTTCTAGAATGCAACGCTCCCTGGGTAACCGCAACCCATTAGAATAATAACAGAAGCTACAGTGGCCTTCAAGGACAAGAACAATTCTAAATTTTAAACAATGCACCTGATGACATTCCAACTATGACACTTTCAAGATGGCGGCACTAGGCCTTGGTCCAAAATATGCAGAAATATGGACATATATGAGACCCTTTCTAAGGGAAAAAATAATAATTCAAAACATTTTTTTCAGCTATTATGCACTAAATTAAATGTACTTATGGATATTATAATTACTTTCTACAAAATCTGCTAGGAAATAAAACCCACAATTCTACACACTGCAGCTTTAAGAAAGTTTTTTTTTTTAAATGAAATTGCAAAAAAAAAAAAAAAAAATGCAGTGTAATTTTTTACAGAAAAAGTAATTTCGATGATTATGGCTTACAGCTTTGGCAGGTACACACACACACGTCACACACACACACACACACACACACACACACACACACACACACACACACACACACACACACACACACACACACACTCACTGACTCACTGACTCACTAAAGGCTGTTACATACTCCGCGAGAAGAAAGAACAAAGTTCTCGGTGACAGAGCTGCGAGAAGAAAATTACGTCATTTTCTTCTCTCAGCTCTTGTTTAGCTGTTCTCGCAGCTTGTTCTCGACACATCACCCGGGCCGAACTTTCTTCTCGCAGCTTGTCCGAGAACTATTGTGTGATTGGTCAGTCTGAAGTCAATGAGGAAAGCGAAGTGAAATCAGCTGGCGCTACTGAGTCAATAGAGCTGTTAAGCGGAAGTTCCTTACTTCCGGGATATGGGACCTCTCGGCTCGAAAAATTACAACGGTAGTCAATGGAAAGAAATTTATTATTTTCTGGTCCCAGTCATGAAATGCCTTCGATTACACATATGTTTTGTATGGATTTAGATGGTATTTTTTCGTGCAAAGAATGGAACAATTTAGCGAGTAGAAGCTGGATACGGTCAGGTTTTGTGCAGAGCGCTTTTGTGGACTACAGCTCTTCGCTGCTCTTGACACTTATGATATACGTCACCACCACTCGCACCGCTTAGCTCAGAAACATGGCTGTGTATTTAATGCACTTTACCGCCTTCTTTCAATGACAAGACAAAAGTCTTCAGCGTGGCGAAAACCACAACACAAGTGGACATGTGGAGAGTTTAAATTTCTCGAGTGGGGAGATTGTTGGCGTTGTCCACGCCAGCCATTAGCATTAGCACTGTCCGTCGAGAAGTGGAGGGAATGTGTTGAGGTGACGTCGCAGAGGCGACAAAACTTGTAGTTGTTCTCGTAACATTTTTTCAAAAGCCGTTAGACGAATAATCATACAACATACCGTCAAACTCTTCACATGAAAAATTATCATTTAGACCCATACAAAACATATATGTAATCCAAGGCATTTAATGACTGGGACCAGAAAATAGTAGATTACTTTCCATAGACTCCCATTCATTTTTTTGCAGCCGAGAGGTCCCATGCCCCGTAATTCCGCCACTTCCGCTTAACAGCTCCGCGCCGCGGTGAGGAATTCGGCACTTGAGTTCTCGTGAAGTATGTAATGTCAGACCAGAAAGAACTTCTCGCAGCTCTGTCACCGAGAACTTTGTTCTTTCTTCTTGCGGAGTATGTAACAGCCTTTACTGGCGCAAAATCCAGTCTCTCAAAATATTAGAATAATTTTTTTTTTGGACTTATGGAATATGTTGTCGTATTTTGAGATGCGGGATGTTTCACTTTATGTGTAATGAATCTAAACTATGAGAAAGATTTACTTCTCAATGAAATTACAAAAAAAAAATGCAGTGTTAATACCATAGTATATACACAGCCTAGGCTCTGTAAACGGGCATGTTGCTAGGTAGGATGAGCCCATTTTGTTTACAGACCAGTTTACAGAGCCTAGGCTGTGCTGGTTTACTATTTTCCTTGTGGAATCAAAATAAACCATTAAAGTCAAACTGGGGCGTTTTCTCACATGCACAAAGCTGATGGTTTTGCTAGTTGACAGCTAACACTGAAAAAAAAGAAAAAAAAATCTCTAACGCATGGCAATTCATTCCAACGCTCTGATTGGTCCATTCTCCCGTCCGTCACAATTCTCCGCCATATGATTGGCTCTCGCTGCCTGTCAATCAAAGTCATGTTGTTGTGGGTGTGGGCTGTTGGGGTGTTGTGGCAGTGACGCGATCGAGGGCGGGGCTTAATCTCGGCAGTCAGCAGCACAGCACACAGTAGCAAGCAAGCGAGACAGAGGCGGTGAAAGTGACAGCGCGTTATTTGTCTTTTTACATGATTAAAAACACTTAGAACCGGGCGAAAAACGAACTTATAACCATAGTAACTGATCGAAAACAGTATTTCCCGCCATGGAGTCCTATGACATTTTAGCTAACCAGCCTGTTGTCATCGATAATGTGAGTATGAGTATGAGGTCACTTCATATCCACACCCCAAAAAAAAAACCTAGGGCCGTTGGCTAACCGTTAGCTAGCTAGCTAGCCTTCCAATGCTAACAGCTAACAATACACTCATTCAATGTTTCATTTTTCATATCGTTTAACCTTAATTTATGCTAATATCTCTGCACGTTCTTGTAGGTTAATGTCTCTTTTCATTGAAATAAGTGTTAGTTGAGACGCTTGCCTTTGATTTTTGCGATATAATGTTTGTCAAGCGCTAGCTAAAGATGTTAACCGGCTAGCTAAAAAATACGGGTTGCCAGATTCAATGAATATGCATTCGCTATTTACACTAATTCACTGTCTTGTACTTAAATAGCTAAATAACCATGCTACGGACTGGTAGTTTAAACAGTGGCCTATTGATTTAGGCAATGTTACGTTTGTCTAGCGTTAGCGAAAGATGTTAACCGGCTAGCTTAAAAATTCGGGTTGCCAGATCCAATATGTTGCTGCAGCGTTGCTATCTTTTTATCTATCTATCTATCTATCTATCTATCTATCTATCTATCTATCTATCTATCTATCTATCTATCTATCTAGTTCTAAAGGCGTTGGATAAGTTAATCTAATGATAATAAGGAATTTTGCTGCAGTGGTGTCATAATTGCAAATGTATTCTGTTATTTTCCATGATGCTACATGACGAGTAACATCATTGTCAGCTAATATACCAGTGTTTATGAGCTAAGTATCCCTACAGCAGGCCGGCTAATAATAATAAGGTGTACTAGGTTTGCGGATGTTTGCCTAGCAGTCAGACGAAAACAAACAGGAGTCAGTCGCTGAATTTCCGCTTTATTTTGTTAGCGTTACATACTGCAGTTCGACAGGTGCAACAATAAAATGATTATCTATCTATCTATCTATCTATCTATCTATCTATCTATCTATCTATCTATCTATCTATCTATCTATCTGTCTGTCTGTCTGTCTGTCTGTCTGTCTGTTAATAAATAATAATAATAATCTAATAATTAAGGCCTAAATTGGTACGAAAATGCTTAGCGAGCACTTAAAACTCCGCTCTTGACGACTGAGATTTGTATGAATTAATTACATGAAATGTATAACTGCAGAAAATAAGGATTAAAACTCAATTACAACTCTCTCTCTCTCTCTCTCTCTCTCTATCTCTCTTTCTCTGTCTGTCTGTCTGTCTGTCTGTCTGTCTGTCTTCTGTCTGTCTGTCTGTCGAACCATTTATCTATCTATCTATCTCTCTCTCTCTCTCTCTCTCTATCTATCTATCTATCTATCTATCTATCTATCTATCTATCTATCTATCTATCTATCTATCTATCTATCTATCTATTGAGGCCAAGTGTGTGTGCCTAACATGTGTGCTGTGTATGAGTATGTGTGTGTTCTTGCCTTAGGCCTTGTCTTATGACCCCCGCCGCTGCTCCCAGATTAAAGCAATTCTTAGTTCAACCTTAAACCCTGTGATTATGATGCTCAGTTTGACATTAAACCATGTGACAGTGTGTGTGTGTGTGATACTGTATGTGATACTGTGTGTTTGTGTGTGTGTGTGTGTGTGTGTGTGTGATACTGTGTGTGTTTGTGATACTGTGTGTGTGTGTGTCTGTGAGTATTTTTGTGTGTGTTTGTCTGTGAGCATGCGTGTGCCTGTCTGTGAGATAGTGTGTGTGTGTGTGTTTGTGATACTGTGTGATACTGTGTGTGTGTCTGTGATACTGTGTGTTTGTGTGTGATACTGTGTGTTTGTGTGTGATACTGTGTGTTTGTGTGGGATACTGTGTGTGTGTGTGTGTGATACTGTGTGTGTGTGTGTGTGATACTGTGCGTGTGTATGTGTCTGAGTGTGTGTCTGTGAGTATTTGTGTGTGTGTTTGTCTGTGAGCATGCGTGTGCCTGTCTGTGAGATAGTGTGTGTGTGTGTTTGTGATACTGTGTGATACTGTGTGTGTGTTTGTGATACTGTGTGTGTGTGTGTGTGTGTGTGTGTGTGTGATACTGTGTGTGTGTGTGTGTTTGTGATACTGTGTGTGTGTGTGTGTGTGTGTGTGTGTGTGATACTGTGTGTGTGTGTGTGTGAGATACTGTGTGTGTGTGTGTGATTATGATGTTATTTTGCCTTATTGTCACACCCTTCTCTCTCCCTCCAGGGTTCGGGGGTGATCAAAGCTGGTTTCGCCGGAGACCAGATCCCAAAATACTGTTTCCCCAACTAGTAAGTCTTCATCCTGCTACATATAGATCAAACCCCTGGTTTACAAGTGAACTGTCTAATTTATTTTCCGAAAGAAATAAAGCATGGTCTGTAGCTAGACGCTCTGGAGATAATACCAATTGGACAATTTTTAGACAATTTAGGAATAAGTGCACAGCCATGGTCAGGAAAGCCAAATCCGAATATTACCTTGAATTAATCTCCGACTGCTACTCTAACCCTGCACTATTTTGGAAAGCTGTGAACTATAATAAGAACAATTCTAGCACAGTTCCCACTCAGATCAAATTAAATGGTCACACTCTCAATGATCAAAAAGAGATTGGCTTAGCTTTTAATAAACACTTTGTAGCTGCTGGTCAACTCTTTCAGAATGGAGGATATACGCCTTCTACCACCAGTAGTAACGTACCGCCTGTCTCTCAAACTTCTATTTTCAGCCTTGATCTTCTTCCCACAAGTGTTGTTGTAGATGCGCTCCTCGCCATCAACCCCAAGAAGTACATGGGAGAGGACAATTTGGACCCGTTTTCAATCAAGCTCTCTACACATATAATATCAAAACAAATAACCCATATTTTTAATCTTTCCATCTCCTCTGGAATAGTTCCTAAAATTTGGAAAATAGCTCATGTAATTCCTTTACATAAAGGTGGTGACAAAAATAATCTTAATAACTACAGGCCAATTTCCAAACTCCCATGCCTGGCAAAAATTCTAGAATCACTTATTAATAATCAGTTAAAAACATTTCTATCTAGTGCTTCCATTTTGAGCCCATTCCAATCTGGTTTTAGGGCAGGCCACAGTACTGTCTCTGCTGTGACTTTGGTTGTAGACAACATTGTTACAGCATTAGACAAGAAAAAGCACTGTGCAGCACTTTTTATTGATCTTTCAAAGGCCTTTGATACTGTTGACCACCATTTGCTTTTACAGAGGCTGCATGACATTGGCTTTGATCAGTCTGCATGTAGCTGGTTTAGGGATTATCTCTCTGATAGACAGCAGTCAGTTAAACTCGGAAGATACCAATCTGAGTTCTTAACTGTTACAAATGGTGTCCCACAGGGCTCAATTTTAGGTCCAGTTCTTTTCACAATTTATATAAATAACATTGTTTCATCGCTAAAAAACTGTCATGCCCATCTATACGCTGACGACACAGTACTGTATTGCATTTCCGATTCGGTTCACCAATCTATTCAGAACCTACAAAGCTCTTTTAACACCCTGCAGGACTGTCTAGTGGACCTCAGGCTGGTTCTAAATACAGACAAAACCAAATATATGTGTTTCTCCAGAGCAAGAACTACAACTTTTAATGATTTTAATGTTTTTACAAAGAATGGATTTTTAATTGAAAGTGTCACAGAGTACAAATATCTCGGCATCTGTTTAGATGATAAACTCACTTTTAATTTCCATATAAAAAATCTTGTTTGTCGACTACGACAAAAAATTGGCTATTTTTATAGGAACAAAACCACCTTCCCTTTATTTAGTAGGAAAAGGATTATTGAGGCAGTTTTTATGTCTGTCCTTGATTACGGTGATGTGGTTTACCGGCATGCATCTCATTCATGTCTTAAACTCCTAGACTCTGTTTTTCACTCTGCTTTAAGGTTCATCACAGGAGATGCTTATGACACACACCATTGTCTCTTATATGAGAAGGTTAGGTGGTCCTCCCTTAAAGAGAGACGTGATGCACATTGGCATGTTTTTATTTACAAAGCCTTGACTGGGAAGCTTCCTCGTTATTTAACAGAAATGCTGCTTGTTTCAGATGGGCTTTATCAGACCCGCTCCACTGACATGCTCATGCTTTATGTCCCACAAGCCCGGTCTGAGCTGGGACAGACAGCTTTTAGCTTCAGTGCCCCCGACTCCTGGAACAACTTACAGCAACAAATTAAACTAAATACCTTCATATCCTTTAATCAATTTAAACAAACTATCTTAAATCTGCCAAACTCTACCTGTAACTGTTTTAATTAGGCTATATTGTACTTTCACCCATTTCATTTTAATTGCTGCCACTCTTCACCACTGTGTAAATGTTTCAATTGCTTTTTCTCTTCACCTGTTGTTGTGTATTTGATGTATTTGCATTGAATATTGTGTATGTATTGTTGTTTTTCCTTGGAATTTATTTGAACTCGACGTCATTGTAAATGAGGGTCACCCCTCAACTGGTCTCTGGAGGATGAATAAAAGTTAAATAAAATAAATAAAATATTATTAGAATATTGTGGAAAATGAATTGGAATCGAGGCAAGAATTCATGCAAAAGGGGCCCAAACCAAGTACTGAATACGTCAGCGTCTGTCTGTCTGTCTGTCTGTCTGTCTGTCTGTCTGTCTGTCTGTCTGTCTGTCTGTCTATCTATCTATCTATCTATCTATCTATCTATCTGTGTGTCTGTCTGTCTATCTATCTATCTATCTGTGTGTCTGTCTATCTATCTATCTATCTGTCTGTCTGTCTGTCTGTCTGTCTGTCTGTCTGTCTGTCTGTGTGTCTATCTATCTATCTATCTATCTATCTGTCTGTCTGTCTGTCTGTCTGTGTGTCTATCTATCTATCTATCTATCTATCTATCTATCTATCTATCTATCTATCTGTCTGTCTGTCTGTGTGTCTGTCTGTCTGTCTGTCTGTCTGTCTGTCTGTCTATCTATCTGTCTGTCTGTCTGTCTGTCTGTCTGTCTGTCTGTGTGTCTGTCTGTCTGTCTGTCTGTCTGTCTGTCTGTCTATCTATCTGTCTGTCTGTCTGTCTGTCTGTCTGTCTGTCCATCTACCTGTCTGTGTGTCTGTCTGTCTGTCTATCTGTCTGTCCGTCTGTCTCTCTGTCTGTGTGTCTGTCTGTCTGTCTATCTGTCTGTCCGTCTGTCCGTCTGTCTGTCTGTCTGTCTGTTTATAATGATTATACTTTATAGAGGGCCGACATTTCTGTATTTAAAATCCCTGTTTTATTGATTTCACGTATTATTCAAATTTTCAGAGATTCACAAAAACCAAAAGCTACCAGGGCTGTTGTGTATCCATTCCTTAGCTAATAATGCTATCCTCGACGTATACTGTACATACAACAAGGTGCTTATTCCTCATCAACTGATCTACTGTCTACAAAATGTCTCATAAATCATACAGTGAACAACATATGAACAAATCCTTCTGTAATAACCTTCAGAATAGTGCTGGAGAGTAGACCTGATCCCAAAATATTGTTTCCCCAACCTAGTAAGTCTTCATCCTACTACATATGAAAACGCATTGTTTCTCATTATGCATGTGAACATCAGCCTGCATGGCTAAATCTGGCACACTGCTGTCATATCAAATCAAATCAAATCAGTTTTATTTGTACAGCCCAATATCACAAATAGACATTTGTCTCAGTGGGCTTTACATTCCATACACTATGATACAATATGACACCCTGCCCTTATCTATCTATCTATCTATCTATCTATCTATCTATCTATCTATCTATCTATCTATCTATCTATCTATCTATCTATCTATCTATCTATCTATCTATCTATCTATCTATCTATCTATCTATCTATCTATCTATCTATCTATCTATCTATCTATCTATCTATCTATCTATCTATCTATCTATCTATCTATCTATCTATCTATCTATCTATCTATCTATCTATCTATCTATCTATCTATCTATCTATCTATCTATCTATCTATCTATCTATCTATCTATCTATCTATCTATCTATCTATCTATCTATCTATCTATCTATCTATCTATCTATCTATCTATCTATCTATCTATCCATCCTTGGGCCCTTACACCCTTAGCTCGGCTGAGAAAAAACTCCCAGTAAAAACCCTTTACTGGGATTAAAAAAAAAAATGTTTGAAGAAATCTCAGGGAGAGTGGACAGAGTAAGGGATCCCTCTCCCAGGACGGACATGCTGCAATAGATGTCATAAGTAGAGAAAATCACGAAGGAATTTGATCATTGACCAGGTGATTACATGGTAATACTAAAGTAAAGCGCTGTCCCTTTTTAAATAAAGAACTCTACAATAATCAACTATTGATTTAAAGCTGCAGTGTGTAGAATTTTGGGTTTTGTTTCCTAGCAGATTTTGTAGAAAGTAATTATAATATCCATACGTACATTTAATTTAGTTCATAATAGCTGAACATTTTTTTTTTAATTATTATTTTTTTCCTTAGAAAGGGTCTCATATATGTCCATGTTTCTGCATATTTTGGACCAAGGCCTAGTGCCGCCATCTTGAAAGTGTCATAGTTGGAATGTCATCAGGTGCATTGTTTAAAATTTAGAATTGTTCTTGTCCTTGAAGGCCACTGTAGCTTCTGTTATTATTCTAAAGGGTTGGGGTTACCCAGGGAGCGTTGCATTCTAGAACTTTGTAGAACTTTCTTGATGATGTCATATTACACACTGCACCTTTAAGTCAAACACTGCAGGTGAATAGAGTAACATGTTTAACTTGTAGATACGCTTTGCCAGTTAATTACTGACATTAAAACCTATTTTTTGTATCAGTTCTTTCAGAAATCTTTGAATGAATATGCTAATTTGGCAATATTTATACAACTGCATCTCTTTAGAAAAAGAAAATCTAGATATCGGATAAAGCCAGAGGTACGGGGGGCGCCCTTAGCTCAGTTGGTAGGGCGCCCCCCTCCCCATGGGCCTCGGCCAGCAGCGGACCCGGTTTCTCTGCATGTCACTCCCCTCTCTGCCCCATTTCAACTCTGTCTCTACACTATCAATAAAGCATAAAAATGCCAAAAAAAATATATATTAGTGTCCGAACTTTCTACTGAGCAGTTTTTTAACTGAACTTAAAATATTGTGTACAGGTCTTAAAAATGCATTTTCATCATGTTTTTAAGAAGAAAATGTCTCATAAATCAGACGGTGAACAACATATGAACAAATCCTTCTGTAATAACCTTCAGAATAGTGCTGAGAATGATCATGGAAAGTTTAGTTGATGTAAGTGCTTTAGAAGTTGAGATTTTTGCAAGTGTTAAAATTAAATTGTATTTGTGTGTGTGTGTTACAGTGTGGGACGTCCCAAGCATGTGCGCGTGATGGCAGGAGCGCTGGAGGGAGATATGTTCATCGGACCCAAAGCAGAGGTAACACACACAAGCAGGACACACACACACACACACACACACACACACACTCCCTTGCAAACACACACAGACACACACACACACACACACACACAGACACACACACACACACACGAAGGGACACACACACACACACAGGCACTGACCCAGACATGCTCACACACACACACACACACACACACACACACACACACACACACAGTCACTTGCAAACGCACACACACATACATACTCACACACACACACACTGCTTTACCACATCTATTTATGTACATGGAGGAAGCATTCACCACTGAACAACACACACACACACACACACACACAGTAACTCAGTGATTCTTCCACATAAACGCTTCGAGGAAGAAGATTCAATCTGTACTGTGATTATGAAACAACAACATGATAAACACCAGGAAATTCCCCCAATAATCTATGAAGAATTATTAAACACATGTTTCTGACCTACATGGAAAAATCTAGGGATGTGCTATTATATGTTAAAGCTGCAGTGTGTAGAATTTTGGGTTTTATTTCCTAGCAGATTTTGTAGAAAGTAATTATGATATCCGTAAGTACATTTAATTTAGTGCATAATAGCTGAATTTTTTTTTTTTAATTATTTTTTTTTCCCTTAGAAAGGGTCTCATATATGTCCATATGTCTCCATACCTACCTACCTACATACCTGTCTGTCTCACTGTCTATCTATCTATCTATCTATCTATCTATCTATCTATCTATCTATCTATCTATCTATCTGTCTGTCTGTCTGTCTGTCTGTCTGTCTGTCTGTCTCTCTCACTGTCTCTCTCACTGCCTCTCTGTCTGTCAGGAGCACCGCGGCCTGCTGTCAGTGCGTTATCCGATGGAACATGGGATAGTGAACGACTGGAACGACATGGAGAGAATCTGGCAGTACGTCTACTCCAAGGAGCAGCTGCAGACTTTCTCTGAAGAGGTCAGCTCCCCACATTTCATTTAAATCAAAAGGTGCTCCGAGGAACTTTCAGTGTGTGTTAATTCTAGCGCCCCCCTTTGGACTAAAAGCGGTAGTGTTTTTACCACGCCAGCTGTTGTTCCTGGGTGAGCGTATACCCATGACAAAGGCATTAAGAAAAACTATATGAAAATAGCAATCACACACAACGAATTAACACAGACCTTGGAGCACTTTTAAGTGTTATGAACTGCAGACCTATTCTCAGGAGGTCAGATATAAGTGAAAGTGTAAGTGAAGTTCACACACATGCCACTAGGGGTAGAACCACTGATTTTGTACCACCTGGTCGGGAGTTTAGGCAATTTTAAAAAGGCCCTAACAAAAATGGCTTGGGCATAATTAGGCTTGCCTTAGTGGGGTCATTGTTGTGTGTGTGATTTTTATGTATGTGTATATTTTGTGTATGTTTTGTGTACAGGGACCACAATGGAAATAAGCCTTCGCGCTTTTTTGTGTCTATCCCTCCCTGGCTATTTATGTATTTTAATGTGTGACACAGAGTGCTGTTCATGTTTTTATATCAAAATGGTCAAATCTTGGGGGCGACTGTGGCTCAGCTGGTAGAGCGGGTCGGCCGATGATCAGAGGGTTGGAGGTTCGATCCCCGCCCTGCCACATGTGTCATAGTTGTTGTGTCCTTGGGCAAGACACTTCACCCACCTTGCCTCGTGTGAATGTCGATAGTTAGCCTGCTATCGGTGTATGAATGTGTGTGTGAATGGTAACGTGTAAATGGGAACAGGTCTCCTTTGCAAAAGAGTCTTCGGACTTAATGGGATTTACCTGTAGAAATAAAGGTTAAAAAAAAAAAAAAAAAAAATCAAATCATATCATATAATGATGAATAATAACTAGAAAATTCTTACAAACATTTAAAAAAAAAAAAATTTAAGATATTTTTTTTTGGCATTTTTCTGCTTTATTGATAGTGTAGAGACAGAGTTGAAATGGGGCAGAGAGGGGAGTGACATGCAGAGAACGACCGCGGGCTGGAATCAAACCCGAGTTGGTTTGATACCTTTCGGTTAACAAAAGATACTGAGATGGATGATGGACATTTGTTAGTAAAACTCCTGTGGAAATTTTGACTGTCCCTGCCTGCGGTTTGCTAGCCACTGTCCTTGCATTTGTAGCTCTCCCCCATTTGCCTTGTTCAAAATTATTTAGTGAAGGTGAGTGCACGGGTAGAGGTTGGAAAATTTCGAGTTCCCTGCTGTCCGGAACGCAAACCGAAACTGTTTAAAATACGTGCTTACATTTGAATGCTGTGTGTGTGTGTGTGTGTGTGTGTGTGTGTGTGTGTGTGTGTGTGTGTGTGTGTTGTAGCATCCTGTGCTGCTGACCGAAGCTCCTCTGAACCCCAGTAAGAACAGAGAGAAAGCTGCAGAGGTTTTCTTTGAGACTTTCAACGTTCCTGCTCTTTTCATCTCCATGCAGGCAGTACTCAGTCTGTAAGTCTCTCACACACACACACACACACACACACACACACAGAAAGACTCACTCACTCACTCACACACACACACTCACACACACACAGAAAGAGTGACTCACTCACTCACTCACTCACACACACACACACACAGAAAGACTCACTCACTCACTCACTCACTCACACACACACACACACACTCTGTCTGTGTTTAATGGCTCTGTTCTTTAGTGTATTATGTTGGGGCGACTCTGGCTCAGGTGGTAGAGCGGGTCGGCCGATGATCAAAGGGTCGGCGGTTCGATCCCCGCCCTGCCACCTGTGTCATGGTTGTTGTGTCCTTGGGCAAGACACTTCACCCACCTTGCCTCGTGTGAATGTCGATAGTTAGCCTGCTGCTATCAGTGTATGAATGTGTGTGTGAATGGTAACGTGGGAAAGGAAAACAGGTCTCCCTTGAAAAAAGAGTCTCCGGTCTCAATGGGATTTACCTGTAGAAATTAAAAAAGGTCTCTTGCCTCTGGTTTGATGTATCTTCCATAGATTTATAGATCTAAAACTTCTCCTGTCTCGTGTCTGTCACAGGTACGCTACGGGCCGTACCACCGGTGTAGTGTTGGATTTGGGCGACAGTGTTTCAATTAGTGTTTATTTAACTTTTAATTGGCCTGTGTTATTTATTTATTCTTTATTAATTCTTGTTGTCTATATAAATACTGTCATTTTAAAGTCTTCTGCCTCTTGATTGACACAGGTACGCTACGGGCCGTACCACCGGTGTAGTGTTGGATTCGGGCGACGGCGTGACCCATGTGGTGCCGATCTACGAGGGCTTTGCGATCCCTCACTCCATCATGCGCGTGGACATCGCGGGACGAGACGTGTCGCGCTATCTGCGTCTGCTGCTGCGTAAAGAGGGGTACAACTTCAACACGTCGGCCGAGTTTGAGGTGGTTCGCACTGTCAAAGAGGTGAGGTTATTGATCCCCGGGGGAAATTAAAGGGGCAGTGTGTAATATGACATCATCAAGAAAGTTCTAGAATGCAACGCTCCCTGGGTAACCCCAACCCTTTAGAATAATAACAGAAGCTACAGTGGCCTTCAAGGACAAGAACAATTCTAAATGTTAAACAATGCAGCTGATGACATTCCAAAAACATGGATTCCTCCATAAGACCTGCCTGCTCAATGTACAAAATGTAATATTAATATTTGTAATTCTCCGCTCAGGAGGATAATTCAGTTTATTGGCAGAGGTGATTTTACACCAATGAGGACATATTGATGAATGAGGATATTGATTTGAGCTAATACATTACTTAAAATGTTACACAGTGCCCCTTTAAAGTATTGTTTTCATGTTTTTCTTTCATTTTCATGCAGCTTAAAATTATATATATATATATTTCCCTTACTATTTATGTGTAGATACGGACCTTCTTGAGTCTGAAATAAATTAATAAATAGGCTAATCTTGCTATAACTTTTTTTAAGTATTTATTTCCTTAGTTTTTATGTGTAGCAATTTGTTATATATATAATTTGCCTAGTCAATAACATTTCCATTTTTTTTCAATTAAATATTGTGTTTTCAAGGTTTTATATGTAACACATTTTAACTGGAAATGTTGTTTTTTCATTATTGAAAATTATAATAAAAAAAATC
Organism: Hyperoplus immaculatus; assembly: GCA_949357725.1. NCBI lineage: Eukaryota > Metazoa > Chordata > Actinopteri > Uranoscopiformes > Ammodytidae > Hyperoplus > Hyperoplus immaculatus. The sequence continues at coordinate 31,558 of CASHTC010001332.1, forward strand.
ATGAGAAAAGTTTTTTATGCTCACCCAGGAACAACAGCTGGCGTGGTAAAAACACTACCGCTTTTGTCCAAAGGGGGGCGCTAGAATTAACACACACTGAAAGTTCCTCAGAGCACCCCTACATTTAGTGTAGGGACTGTATGAACGTTTCACTCTGTCTAATCTCCCCTTTGTCCCTGTCTGTCTTCCAGAGAGCCTGTTATTTATCTCTGAACCCACAAAAGGACGAGACGTTGGAAACAGAGAAGGCGCAGTACGTTCTGCCTGATGGAAGCACTTTAAACGTGAGCACATGTTTGATACTTAAACTTAAAATGTCTCATAACTCAGACAGTGAACAACATATGAACAAATCCTTCTGTAATAACCTTCAGAATAGTGCTGAGAATGATCATGGAAAGTTTAGTTGATGGAAGTGCTTTAGAAGTTGTAGATTTTTGGTTAAGAGTATGAAAAAATAATTTTTTTTTTTTTTTTTTTTTTAGATAATGTCCGTTAAAGATGGTTGTATAGGAGAAATATACAGACGCAAACATACAAGGTTTAGTCAAATAAACACCTGAATGTACATGTTGGACCTTTGATTTATACTAGTATGAAAGAAGACATGTTATGGAAGAGAGAGAGAGAGAGAGAGGGAGAGAGAGATAGAGTATGAAAGAAGACATGTTATGGAAGAGAGGGAGAGGGAGAGAGAGATAGAGTATGAAAGAAGACATGTTATGGAAGATACATAGACAAGGTTTCATAATACATTTTTAAATAGACATTGCAATTAAGATTTTTGCTTCCATATATTCTTATGTAAAATCCTACTCGTCTTGGGCGCTCCGGTGGTGTAGTGGATAGAGCGTGTACCATATTGGCTCTGGCCTTCGTTGCAGTGGTCGCAGGTTCAAATCCGACCCGTGGACCTTTACTGCAGGTCATCCCCTCTCTCTCTCTCTCTCTCTCTCTCTCTCTCTCTCTCTCTCTCTCTCTCTCTCTCCCTCTCTCTCTCTCTCTCTCTCTCTCTCTCTCTCCCTCTCTCTCTCTCTCTCTCTCTCCCCCCCCCCATTTCAACTCTATACTGTCTAATAAAGCTTGAGAATAACAAAAAATAATCTTTAAAAAAAAAAAAAACCTACTCATCTTGACCACTATTCCTGTATAACCAAAATAGATAAGGTTTAGTGAAATTAACTCTCAACAACTTAAAATGTGGCTCAAGAAACATAACTCTGTTATATAGTCCAGGAAAGGCTGACATATCTGTTTAAACTTCTCTGAGGTGTCATGTAGGTCCCTTCAGTACTGTTATATAGTCCAGGAAAGGCTGACATATCTGTTTAAACTTCTCTGCTTTCCCTGAAATCTCATAACGGATTTTCTCCAAATACAGAGCACTAGAGAACTCCATGAGCAACATATTGGAATATATTTTAAGAAAAAAATCAACATTAACCACCATAAGTAAAAGCTTACCACTAAACCCTTCCCTCTCTCCCTTACCAGATTGGGCCTGCGTGGTTCCAAACCCCTTTGATTTATACTAGTATGAAAGAAGACATGTTATGGAAGATACATAGATAAGGTTTAGTCAAACGAACTCAAGAATCATATTTACATAAAAAACAGGCTTTCAAATTTAGATTAAAAAGAATACTTACTTAAATACCTCCATTTATTCCTGTACAAACCTCTTTCTCTTGATTTTATAAAGTAAAACATGCCAAAGAATAATCTTTAAGAAAAAGAAAATTATAATAACCCTTCCCTCAAATCAAATCAGTTTTATTTGTTTAGCCCAAAATCACAAATACATTTGTCTCAGTGGTCTTTACATTCCATACAATATGATACAATATGACACCCTGCCCCTATCTATCTATCTATCTATCTATCTATCTATCTATCTATCTATCTATCTATCTATCTATCTATCTATCTATCTATCTATCTATCTATCTATCTATCTATCTATCTATCTATCTATCTATCTATCTATCTATCTATCTATCTATCTATCCCTCTGCCCTTACACCCTTAGCTCGGCTGAGAAAAAACTCCCAGTAAAAAACCCTTTACCGGGAATAAAAAAAAAAATTGAAGAAATCTCAGGGAGAGTCGACAGAGTAAGGGATCCCTCTCCCAGGACGGACATGCTGCAATAGATGTCATAAGTAGAGAAATGACATCTCTCTCCCTTACCAGATTGGGCCTGCGCGGTTCCGAGCCCCCGAGCTTCTGTTCAGACCAGATCTTATCGGAGACGAGAGTTCAGGCATCCATGAGGTTCTGGCCTACGCCATCCAGAAGTCTGACATGGACCTACGACGCACGCTCTACTCGACCATAGTGCTCTGTGGAGGCTCTACGCTCATTAAAGGTGGGACAGACAGACAGACAGAC
>CASHTC010001332.1:36648-41648 GCA_949357725.1 Hyperoplus immaculatus
TAGGTTTCAGGTGTGTGTTCATATTACAGCGCGACTATACACTCTAGGCCAGCAAAACTGAAGCCTTAAAGCTACTACGAGTAAGTCGGCACGTTGGCGACACCTTTGAACAAAAGCGGTAGTATTATTACGACGCCAGCTGTCGTGAAGCTGTTTTGTAGCTCGTGCAAGGAGTGCAAGATTCAAATAATCAGGAAGCAATATGGTGCGTGTCCGTGTGTTGAAAGTGTGAGGGCACCGGACTCTTTTCGGCTCCGTGAGTCTATGGGTGACACAGCATCAACTAATGCCAGTAAGTGCTAAACACACCTGATTGCAATGAGTTGATGCATTGTCACCTCTCACGGAGCTGAACGAGTCCCCGTGTCCTCACACAAAGCGAATGAACGAGAGATGGCAGTTAGTTAGTATGGATCACGATGAGGTAATGTGTTTATGTTGTAAATAATGACTATTTCAGATGAATAATGGTCATCTGATGATGCTGGTGAGGCAAAGTAAACTTTGTTTTAGTAGGCTACCGCTCATTCATTTAGGAGTAAACACTGCAGTCTAGTTTCGCTGCGTGAAATTGTGTGGACGTTGCTTGGCAACGCCCTCCCGTCCGACTATCACTCTCCCTTTTAACTTTTCTTCATTGCATTTTCTTTTCTTTCTTTGATGGTTCAGCCCCGTTATCAGTCATTATGACGACAAATAACTGTATCAAACAAGGCTCCCGCTCCCCTTCCCTCACCTGGAGGGATAGGCTTCTCAATTCACGTTCCTGCGCCACACTGAAATCTGTGACCAATACGGATATGTGACCATAGAGCATGCACGAGCGAACCGAAAATCGGACTGGGTGTACGACCAGATCAAATGCAGTAATAAAAACTATATAAAAACGTCTTTCTTTGCACTGATGGTCTCGTTTGCTGTTAAAGGTAATTTATGATTATCAGAGGAAACATGAGGCTGTTTAAAAGATATTTAAATGTTACTCGTAGCCGCTTTAATTGTACTTGTTATTTCTTAACAAAAAAATTACTGGTAACACTTTATAATAACTATCCGTTGTAACTCGTTAATAGATCACTAGTAAACTCTTAATTAATGATTATTAATGATTTGTTAAGTGTTTGTTAGCAGTTTGTTAAGGATTTATAACAATGGTAGATAGTTAATAGCTTAATAATTGAATCAGTTCATCTGGGAGGTAATCCGAGATACCGACGAGGCTGAAATAGGCTACAGACTATACACAGTGCATGGGCAACTGAGGGCAGCCCCATTTTCAAATATTTTTAAATAAACTCAATACACACTGTGCATGCCATGGACTTGAACGTGACGTGATCAGTTAATCTCAGATTACCTCCCAAATAAACTGATTCAATTATTAAGCTATTAACTATCTACCATTGTTATAAATCCTTAACAAACTGCTAACAAACACTTAACAAATCATTTATTAAGAGTTTACTAATGATCTATTAACGAGTTACAACGGATAGTTGTAAAATGTGCTTGTTTAAAATGCATTGTTGTGATATGTCTCTTCCTCACGTCAACGTTACTCTGTTTTTAAGAATCAGTATGGCGAAATGTTAAATATTTTTCAGCACATGTGACAGCACGTCTGTCCACTCCACGCACTCAAAACTGGCTTCTGTATTCAGGAGCAAACATTTCACAGACTTTAAAAGTGGAAGAAAAAATATGAAACAACCTTTACTGAGCTAAAATGATGATACTTTGGACACAATGCATTTGAGTTTATTTGGATTTTTAACTTATGGTGGTTTTTCCCCCCTACCAGATTTCTGCCCCACAGGAGAGGCTGTACTCCACATGGATCGGGTAAGAACTGAACACACACTCACACACACTCACTCACTCTCTCACTCACTCACTCACTCACTCACTCACTCACTCACTCACTCACTCACTCACACACTCTCACTCACTCACTCACTCACTCACTCACTCACTCACTCACTCACTCACTTTAGATTGATTTATTTGAAACGGGGACATAACATATTGAGGAACATTTACATGTAAAAATGCCGTATGCATGATTGTAGCCAGTAGCTCATTTCCATCTTTGATGCATAAAATATAAAAAAAATGAAAGGCCTACTTCACCGGTTTGAATATGAAGGTGTATTGAATTCTGAGATCCTATGTCACAGTAAAAGACATCACAGTAATATTTACAAAGAAAGTTTTTTTTTTTAACCCTATATTTCTCTTTCTGTGATGTCACGAGAAAGAGAAATATAGGGTTAAAAAAAAACACTCTTTCTGCCTTTTCTCAGGCTAGGATGAACCGATTTCAATTTTCTTCACACATTTATACTACACAGGATCTCAGAATTCAATACACCTTCATATTCAAACCGGTGAAGTAGGCCTTTAAGCTTGTATGTACACTAACCTACTGTTTTCAAAGTAAAAGCTTAAAAAAAAATATGATTATAAATTTGTATATTTCTCCCCATTCCAGTGGCTCCATCCTGGCTTCGTTGGACACCTTTAAGAAGATGTGGGTCTCTAAGCGAGAGTATGAGGAGGACAGAGCTCGCGCCATTCACAGGAAAACATTCTAACCTAATCCTACCCCCCCCCCCCCCCCCCCCAAAACGCTACCGGATAGACCTGCCGCCCTACAACCAACTATACTGTCCTGACAAGACTCTATTGCATTCTACTTTATCCACACACACACACACACACACACACACACACACACACGCACACGCTTATGAACTGGGGGCTGGAAGTAAATTTTGGCATTTTTTTTCTTTATTGATTCATTGGGACGAAATTTAAAAATTTGCTGATATTTTTCGACAAGTTTTGATAGGAGATTTCGAGTTGATTTTTTTTGGGGGGGGGGCCTGTGTGATTGATTTGAAACGTACACACATTTGATCCATGTATATGAATTCACCACAAAAAATTCAACTAGAATCTGATTTTACTGTTGTATTTCTGAAGCCTTCAAAGATATTAAAATTATTATTATTTCTTCAAAAGTATAAAAAAATTAAAACACTCCTTTTTTTGTGACACACACACACAGACAGACAGACAGACAGACAGACACAAACATACACACACAGACAGACACAAACATACAGACAGACACACACACACACAGACAGACACACAGACGTACGTGGCTGAAAGATTTTCAAATTAAAAGCATATCTTAAAGTCGATAGGCGATGTGCATCAATATCAATATTGTTTCGCTATCTTCACCAATGCATCAATAAAAAAAAAAATATTTTAATGAACATTTACACCCCAATTCTAAACCTTATTCCCCTTCAAAATCTCCAAAACACACACACACACACACACGCACACACACACACACGCACACACACGTCAAGTCAAAAATCAGTCAGGGTGGTAATCTTAAGAGGGGAACCATTAAAACTGTGGACTCAGATGTGCTCAAGTGCTTTGCTCTCATTTAAAGTCCACTCTGAAGTGAATGGTTATCGCTGTCTTTGCCTACACAGAAACAAACCCTGCAGTTTAAAGGTTTAATGCCATCATGACATGTCGAGAAAAACCTGAATGTTTTTTTTGTTTTTTTTTTTGTTACTGTTGAAAGAAATTTCCATTCCAGACCGACCGAAGATTTTTTTTTTTTTTTTTTTTTCTCTTCGTTTTTTTGAAAAGTTCAACAAACAGAAAATTGATTGAAATGCATAGGTGTTTGCAGGTTTAAAAAAAAAACAAATGTCTAGAAAGGTAACCACTGTATCATTTTTATTATTATATATTATCTGGTTAGCACAAACAACATCGGAGCAAAAAAAAAAAAAAAAACGCTTAAGCGGTTAATTTAAAGGTGCAGTCAGTGATTCTGGAGAACGCTTGTTGTCAAAATCAGTGAATATCTCCTCATGATCCGCTACCTGTCTGTACTGTGTGTGTGTGTGTGTGTGCTGAAAATCACAAAGACTCCAGTGTTAATACACAGCCTAGACTCTGTAAACTCATATGTAAACTAGCTACATACCCAGTTTACAGAGCCTAGGCTGTGTATTAACAATGATTTTTTTTTCTCCCAGCGCGCACACACAGTACAGACAGGTAGCGGATAATGAGGAGATATTCACTGATTTTTGACAAAAAAAAATTGATTTTAACAACAAGCGTTCTCCAGAATCACTGACTCCACCTCCCTTATTATTGCTATTATTATTATTATTATTTTTATTCTGTCTACCAATGAAATGCTGACGTGTTGTTTCTGCATAAACTTGACGTCACGTTCGTGTGAAAGAGGAAAAATGTTCAGTCAGCTTTTTGACGAAATTAAACTGAAAAATGTAGAAAAATGCCTTGATTTTTATTATGTTTCCCCGCCCCACGTTTACAGCCCTACAGCAGCCGAAATAACGCACATTTACCGAGGAAAATATACAGTACTCTGCAGTATTCTTGAAAACTAGACAAATACATTTAAAGCTGCAGTGTGTAGAATTTTGGGTTTTACTTCCTAGCAGACTTTGTAGAAAGTAATTATAATATCCATAAGTACATTTAATTTAGTGCATAATAGCTGAAAAAAAATTTTTGAATTATTTTTTTTCCCCTTAGAAAGGGTCTCATATATGTCCATATTTCTGCATATTTTGGACCAAGACCTAGTGCCGCCATCTTGAAAGTGTCATAGTTGGAATGTCATCAGGTGCATTGTTTAAAATGTAGAATTGTTCTTGTCCTTGAAGGCCACTGTAGCTTCTGTTATTATTCTAAAGGGTTGGGGTTACCCAGGGAGCGTTGCATTCTAGAACTTTGTAGAACTTTCCTGATGATGTCATATTACACACTGCACCTTTAAAAGGTGAAACTAATATATTATATAGACTCATTACATGCAAAGTGAGATATCTCAAGCCTTTATTTGTTATAATTTTGATTATCACGGCTTATAGTTTATGAAAACCCCAAATTTAAAATCTCAGAAAATTTGAATATTACATGAAATC
>CASHTC010001332.1:46648-49148 GCA_949357725.1 Hyperoplus immaculatus
TAATCTGTGTGTGGTGAATAGACACACACACACACACACACAGACATAAACACACACACACACACACAGACATAAACACACACACACACACACACACACACAGAGGAAAACAGGAAGCTAGTTTGCAGCTGCAGGCCTGGATCCAATCAGCCTCCCCGCACAACAGCGAGAATTCCTCTAATGGTTTATTCATGATACTGTAGCACACACAGATACACACACACTCCTAAAGTAACACACACACACACACACTCCTAAGGTAACACACACACACACACACACACACACACACAAACTCCTAAGGTAACACACACACACACAAACTCCTAAGGTAACACACACACATACACACACACACACACATACACACACACACACACACACACAAGGTGTATCTCAATCTAGCTGCCCCGGCCTACAAAGGCTGCATTTGAAGACCGATTGCGTCATAGCGGTGTGCAAAGGCTTGTTCCATTAGCAAGGCTCCTTCATATGCGGCCGAGAAATGCAGCCTTCGTTTCACGGTTTTGAAGGCTGCATCAGATGTATCCTTCGCAGCCCAACATATCCCATGATTCATTGCGTTTTTTTCAGAGATGGCATAAAATAAAATAAAAATAACAAAACAGCAACGTGTTGCTCCATCTTCTTAACTTTTATCTTCCTTTCTTTTTTTTCTTGTACTTTTTTTTCTTTTCGTCTGGTAGGCAACTTCTTTTTCTTTTTTCCTCCGTTGACAGGGCTGTCTCCGTTGGCAGCAATCAGGGTTGCTAGGCAGCACAGGAGCGGCGAGTCGTCACGCAAGGTAACGGCTTGTTACGCAAACCGGAAATGCTCGTAAACGGAGACCTGCGGAGACCGTCTCGTTTAACAACGCTCGTTCGGCCTTGGAATCGGCCTTCACGGGCTATGGCCTTCATAGACCGCGTAGACCGCGTCCTTAGAAGGGATACAGCTACACACACACACACACACACACACACAAAATGACCTTCATTCCAAAACCATATTGTATGTGAAGAGGACATCTGTGAACATTGTGTCTTGGCCTCTCTGGTACCTCTTGACTTAAAGGGACACTGTGTAACATTTTAAGTATTTTATTAGCTAAAATCAATATCCTCATTCATAAATATGTCCTCATTGGTGTAAAATCACCTCTGCCAATAATCTGAATTATCCTCCTGAGCGGAGAATTACAAATATTAATATTACATTTTGTACATTGAGTAGGCAAGTCTTATGGAGGCATCCATGTTGCTTGGAATGTCATCAGGTGCATTGTTTAACATTTAGAATTGTTCTTGTCCTTGAAGGCCACTGTAGCTTCTGTTATTATTCTAAAGGGTTGGGGTTACCCAGGGAGTGTTGCATTCTAGAACTTTGTAGAACTTTCTTGATGATGTCATATTACACAGTGCACCTTTAAGGAGATACAATATGGTACGAGGTCACTGAGACCTCACAATATGGAAGGTCACAGTAACTTTTGACCTTTGACCTCCAAAATCTAGTCAGTTAGGGGCTGTTTGTCCCCCAATAGAGTCTCAGGTTGCGTTCCGAATCTCATACTTTCTACTATATAGTATGTTAGAAAAAAGATTTAGGATGTCCCGATTCTTGTGGCCAGATTTAGGATGGTTAGAAATACCCGGATGCCTACTAGATCTGCCCAAGATTTTTAGTGTCGAAAACAGCATTGCAATTGAAGGTAAAGCCTTCAGTGATGGCTCATGGATTTTATTCCTTCTGCTGTACGTCCAGGTTTTTTTCTTAGCAGTAGAATCAAAAACTGAAACATTTCTTGGGCTCTTCTTGGGGATTTTTCTGAGCTCCTGCACCAGTGTCAGAGGGGGGGAGGGGAGGGGAGGGGGGGGGACACCAGTTTGTAAATGCTGCCATACTGAGAAATACAGAGAGAGTTTTGTGGAGCTGATAATAGGCTCAATCAACTTTGTGGCAATGTGAAATCCCAGGTGCACATATGCCACAGGAAGTTAATTGGAATGACAGGTAGTTAATTCTAATTTAATCTGTGTAATCTGTGTGTGGTGAATAGACACACACACACACACACACAGACATAAACACACACACACACACACAGACATAAACACACACACACACACACACACACACACACACAGAGGAAAACAGGAAGCTAGTTTGCAGCTGCAGGATGTCCTACTTCATGCGGCCAAGATTGTTAGTGTTGAAAACTGCATCCTATTTGGGCGATTCTGACCGACAATCCATCGCGCACGTGAAGTGACGTCACATCGACGAAGCCTCCATATGAAAACAAACGGGGATGCGACGGATATAAAAGCAAGAGGCAAGATCAAGGCGCAATGTTATGATGAAATAAGAGAGTAAAGTATGTCCCAATAGTATGCCTACTGCATCCTAACTAGATTATTTTTATCGTCAGATGTAGTATGTAGAATAGAAAAAAGAAAGAGGAGGAGATTCGGAACGCAACCTCAGTCCTCTTCACAGC
>CASHTC010001332.1:51648-56648 GCA_949357725.1 Hyperoplus immaculatus
AATGACATCATAGCCACCACAACGTACTGACAAACTTTCACAGAGATTTCAGCAAAGAAGAAAAAACGCTCAAAAGTCATCGACTCTTAAAGTTAAAAATACACTTCCTAAAGGTGCCAACACACTGCACTCCGCGGCGCGGCGGTTGGCCGTGCGAATTGTAGGTTCCACGCCGCGTGACCATAATGGGTCATATTGTGCCCGCCGCCCGACCAGAGCAGCCTTCTCTACTCTGGGGACATGCTGGGTTAGGGTTAGACCAGAGCAGCCTTCTCTACTCTGGGGACATGCTGGGTTAGGGTTAGACCAGAGCAGCCTTCTCTCCTCTGGGGACATGCTGGGTTAGGGTTAGACCAGAGCAGCCTTCTCTCCTCTGGGGACATGCTGGGTTAGGGTTAGACCAGAGCAGCCTTCTCTACTCAGAGGACATGCTGGGTTAGGGTTAGACCTGAGCAGCCTTCTCTACTCTGGGGATATGCTGGGTTAGGGTTAGACCAGAGCAGCCTTCTCTCCTCTGGGGACATGCTGGGTTAGGGTTAGACCAGAGCAGCCTTCTCTCCTCTGGGGACATGCTGGGTTAGGGTTAGACCAGAGCAGCCTTCTCTCCTCTGGGGACATGCTGGGTTAGGGTTAGACCAGAGCAGCCTTCTCTACTCAGAGGACATGCTGGCGCTGGTGCTAACCGGTGCTGAGAGCACCAGTCTGCTGTGCTGATGGTGTTTTACCCAAGCTAACCGGTGCTAACTTGGTTCATAGAGCAAAACTGATAGCTGCACACAGCAGGCAGCAGACACAGAGGCTATTCACAGAACTTATGGGAGCAAACTGTGACTATTATGTTTTCATCTTAATTTCCTCTGTCCGTCGTCCCGAAGCGAGTGACGTCGGGAGGAGCTCAACGCTGATTGGCTATCGCGGCGCGGCCGGCGGAAAAAAGTTCAATATTTTCAACTTCTGCGGCGGCGCGCAAAATACAAAATACATTTATTGACTTTCTATGTAAACTCGCGGCGCGGCGCTGTGCAGTGTGTTGGCACCTTGAGACAGCCATAGTCCCAGTTTATAGAGGATCAATTTAAACAAAACAAACAGTCTCATTTTTCCTCTGATGATCATAAATTACATGTAACAGCAAACAAGACCATCAGTGCAAAGAATGCTATTTTTATTTAGTTTTTCTTGACGCCTTTGTCATGGGTATACGCTCACCCAGGAACAACAGCTGGCGTGGTAAAAACACTACCGCTTTTGGTCCAAAGGGGGGCGCTAGAATTAACACAGTCTAAAAGTTCCTCGGAGCAGCTTTAAGCTTGGAGGAGATTTGGTGGGTAAACAGATATAATAATCTATAACACGTTTTAAGTCATTGATAAATAAAAAATAAGGCTGAGAGGCATTTACTACATCCACTTAAAGCTGGGGTATGTGACTCTGATTGGTCAAAGTTAACATGAGCTGTACACTTTGACCAATCAGAGCGAGTCTCCGATTCTCTGTTCTTATTGGCTGTTGGGACTGTCCATTCACTTTGGCACGACTTTGTTGGTGTAGAGCGTGTCAGGGAGGGACCATAGGGGAGGGACCAAAGAGAACAAGTGGAGCGGTTGAGGTATTTGGATTCGAATCTCTATCCCAACTGCTATTTTCTCCCCAAATCCTCCACCCCAGCTTTAAAAGGTGTGTAATATTGGAATATTTAGTGGCATAAAGTGGTCGGATTGTAGATTGCAACGCTCCCTTGCTAACCTAAAGAATTTACAGAAGCTACGGTGGCCTTCAAGGACAAGAAGCTATAGTTACTAAAAGATGGCATCATCCACCACTGCCTCAAGTCTTTCCACAATATCAAGTGATGAGGTGAAGATGTATTTAGTTATTTATTCTATAGTACTTCTTCTTCTTCTTGGTCTTCCAACAGGTGCATTTCCCCAGGACGCCCACTTTATATATAAACTTGTAAGGCCGTTAAGTTTGTCCATTCTGTGCTACTGTAGAAACATGGCGGTGCAACATGGCGGCCTCAGCGCCATGTTGGCTCATTCTAAGGTCATAAAATAAACAAACAACTTATATTTTCAAGATACATTCACTAATTAAAACATACTTATGAATATCATATAACATTTTTACAAAGCCTTTTCTGAAAATGTTTAAATAATTCCTACACAATGCAGCTTTAATACGAAACGTTCATAGTAAATTACTATATAATACATTGTTAAGACACACTGATTTACTTCCATCTATTGTGTTAAGCACTGGTAATCTCCACCACATTTACTAAGGCATGCTTATCAACACAAAGATACCGTTTACATTTTGCAAAATAACATTTTATAAAAGCATGTATTTCAGGGGGCGCCCTTAGCTCAGTTGGTAGGGCGTCCCCCCCCCCCCCATGGGCCCTTAGCTCAGTTGGTAGGGCGTCCCCCCCCCCCCCATGGACCTCGGCCAGCAGCGGACCCGGGTTTGATTCCAGCCCGCGGTCGTTCTCTGCATGTCACTCCCCTCTCTGCCCCATTTCAACTCTGTCTCTACACTATCAATAAAGCATAGAAATGCCAAAAAAATATCTTTAAAAAAAAAAAAAAAAAACATGTACTTCAGCCAGCTGTTACATTGTTTTCATCCTTTTACATTTTGGTAAATGGACTTGTATAGCGCTATATCTCCGTTTATCACAGACTCAAAGCGCTTTACATTGTTTTTTGTACACATTCACCCAGTCACACACACATTCATACACCGATAGCAGCAGCTACCACGCAGGGTAGGCTTAGCACTATGGTGCTAAGCTAACTAAGCTAACTATCGGGAGCAATTCGGGGTTCAGTGTCTTGCCCAGGGACACTTCGACATGAGGCGGGGAGATGGGGGATCGAACCTCCGACCCTGCACACCAGAGGCGCGCTCCCTACCCACTTCGCCACTGCCGCCATTTTACTTACAATACATATCTGATAAAGGAATACTTCACCCATATTGAACCGGCGTTCTATCATTATAAAATCACTATTATAATATAATGAATGAGGTTTTTCTTCCCTCAGTCTTCCCTCAGTCTTCCCTTGGCCCAGCTGTCCTGTTAATCCTAACCCTACATTTTACCACGTGTGAAGTCACTCATGGTAAAATGTAGGGTTAGACAGTGAGACCATAAAACACTCTTTCTGCCTTTTCTCAGGCTAGGATGAACCGATTTCTAAAATGTTTTGCACATTTATACTACATAGGATCTCAGAGTTCAATACACCTTCATATTTCCACCGGTGAAGTAGGCCTTTAATGTAAGGCTGCCCCTGATTGGTTCATGTAGTCATCAATCAATGTAGCCTCCAGTCAGACCGGACCCTCCCCACTTTCTGTCTGTTAGTGGAAGGCAGCCCCTGATTGGTTCATATGTCAAATGCAAAAAAAATCCCCCCAAAAAAGTCACACACACACACACACACACACACACACACACACACACACGGACAATCTCTTTCTGTGTGACGCATGTAAGAAAAGTTAATCCCTCCGTACATTCACCGGACAAGATTTTTCCAAAAATTGTCCACTGTCGTTTTCGAAAGGTACATTAGCTTTAGCTAGCCTGACTGATAGCTAATCTCCGCCATTAAAGTTGTAGTCCTTGTAATTTTTTGTAGTTTTCATCCTCCAAAATTCGCCTGAAATCATGCATCAATCCACGAGTCAAAAAACGCTATTCAACTCAGATTTGAAGTCACATTTAAGGAGTTTTTGACCGGTCCATTGTCATTTTTGAAAAAGTGCATTAGCTACCTTTAGCTTGACTGGTAGCTTAACTCCGCCATTGAATTTGTAGTCCTTGTACTTTTTTGTAGTTCTCATCCAACAAAAATCCCTTGAAGTCCCCGTTTCAAGTTCAGGGAATCTTTGACTAAATCATCCATCAATCCGCAAGCTATTCAACTCTTTTATGGAGTCAAATTCAAGGATTTTTTGGGACTTTAGACACTTCAAACAGCATTTTAAATTCGCCATTTTGTGTTGCTAACCGTTAGCTGTTCCACTGTATAATTTCCATCCATCCATCCGTCCATCCGCGAATCAAAAAAAAACTTTTCAACTCCGAATTCGAGTCAAAATTTGAGGATTTTATTGACTTCCTTTAAACACTTCAAACAGCTTTTTAAACTAGCCTTTTCGATAGAGCTAACCGTTAGCTGTTTCCCGGTATAATTTTCATTGCCATAGTCGAGCCTAATTCCGGCCTAGGCGAGGAAACGGATCCCCTTCTATTGAGCGACGTGGCTTTCGTTATTCCGTCGCTTCCCACCGTCGACAAAGGAAAGCTCTCGTAGCTTTCCGCCGGCCGATTTCGGCACTGGCATCTTTGCAAAGTTATCTTCAACTCTCTCTGAAAATTGCTGTTGAGAAATCCATACACGACCGGGTTTATGCACGTGGATGCCATGGCTGTGAGATGACAAGCGGAGAAAATAGCGTCATGTTGGCAGTCCGGTAAAGCTTGGTGATGCCAGTCGAAGAGAGTGTTGAAAACGTTGAGCGGGAGCCAGCACAGCGCGAAAGCAATAACGATGGTTAGCAGCATTACGTTGATGCGATGGGCCCCGCGAGTTCTTCTGCTTCTTTCGACCATATCCCTAAAACCAAAGAGAAGGAGGGATAGTTAGACAAATGTACAGAAAAAAATAGTATTGGGGAGAGTAGCCTAAGTTGTGCATTTTGGAAGTTGTGCCACCCCTTGTTTCTAGAAAACCGTGGAAGAAATTGGAAATGTGACCACATATTTAAGAAGAGCCATCCATTTGACTCATCCTGTAAAGAAGGGAGACACAAGGAATAAGTTATAAGCATATTTAAGCTAAAAAAAAACTGTGTTTTGCCTTTCAAAGTAAAATTTCCATGATCAAGGTTTTTTGATTATTGTGTCTGAACACGTATAGACAAGTTTGAAAACATTTGACACATGTTTTAGTGCTTTGGTATGCTACACTTTGAGTCTATACAGC
>CASHTC010001332.1:79148-89148 GCA_949357725.1 Hyperoplus immaculatus
AGTGAACGTTTGACAATTGAGCGATTCCAGACCTTCTGTACAAATGAAATTATGTACGATGGTCTGGTAGGACCAGGCTAAATGAAGTACGATGGTCTGGTAGGACCAGGCTAAATGAAGTACGATGGTCTGGTAGGACCAGGCTAAATGAAGTACGATGGTCTGGTAGGACCAGGCTAAATGAAGTACGATGGTTTGGTAGGACCAGGCTAAATGAAGTACGATGGTCTGGTAGGACCAGGCTAAATGAAGTACGATGGTCTGGTAGGACCAGGATAAGTGTAAGTATGCAGTTACACTTTAAACCTGCAGTGTGTAGAATTTTGGGTTTTATTTCCTAGCAGATTTTGTAGAAAGTTATTATAATATCCATAAGTACATTTAATTTAGTGCATAATAGCTGAAAAACATTTTTAGATTTTTTTTTTTTTCCCTTAAGGTGCGAACACACTAGGCATTTTACACCCGTAAGATTTACGTGCGTAACGCAGCTAAAATGTTGCTTGATCATTTTGTGTCAAAAATGGTTATACGCGCGTAACATGCCTAGTCTCCCTCCCGATACTGTATTTCCCTTATCAACCATGGCTGCGATCAGACCCGACACAACAGCGTGCATGTCCGCACAAAAACAACAACAACACGGCCAACAACTGTGCCAAAAGACAAACTGAACAGCACAAATAGCCTAGCATTAAAACAGCATTGCATATTCACGGCAGCTACATAACAAACACAGTTACAGCAGCATCGGTGCACGGCGGCACAACATAAAGCCAAGTAGCAACATTCCCCTACCTGGCTGTGACAGGGGACCGTGGCGGGCGTAGATCAACACCGGTGCTTCGCTCTACTTGTCGTGAAAGTCCCGCGGACAGTCGTCATGTTTGGGTTCATAATATGAGGCGCTAGCCGCCCGCACACAACAGGGTGAGTTAACTAATGCTATACGGCGCTAACTTGTTTTATCGGCTAAAGCACAGCCGCACATATTCACTGAATTAACCAGGAAGTCCATTCTCCTGGTTTACTCTTCCCACGTCTTCTATTCCCGAGCGGCTTCATACAGCACCGGGCCGCCTGCAATACATTTTCCTCCTCGGTGTCTCTCATCAGCCTCTGTGTACAGTACACTGTTCTCCCACCTCGGTGTCTCTCATCAGCCTCTGTGTACAGTACACTGTTCTCCCACCTCGGTGTCTCATCAGCCTCTGTGTACAGTACACTGTTCTCCCACCTCGGTGTCTCTCATCAGCCTCTGTGTACAGCACACTGTTCTCCCTCCTCGGTGTCTCTCATCAGCCTCTGTGTACAGTACACTGTTCTCCGACCGTGCCAATGTATGTGACGTCGGGTCAAGCTCAACGCTGATTGGCCAACGCGGCTAATCGTCTCGCGTAGGAGCAACAAAAGTTAAATTTTTTGAACTCCTCGCGTAGCATATACGCGCATAATATATACGCGCGTAAAAATGTTGCTTTAGCGCGAGTGAAAATGTTGCTTTAGCGCGAGTGACGCATTTACGCGCCATGTACACGCGTAAACCAATGGTTCCCTATGGAAAAGGGGCGGATTTCATACGCGTCTGTACGCGTGTAAAGTGCCTAGTGTGTTCGCACCTTTAGAAAGTGTTAAAGGAATTCTCATATTAAACAACCCAAGTGTTTCAATAAAGAGAATCTGAGTCAGGCAGACTTCAAAGCAGGCGAGATTTTTACTTGCAACAGCAAAAAGCGTTCGATCTACGTCACAGTGTGTGGCACAGATTGAGACAAAGAAAATGAACATTGTACATGAGATTATATGCAGTGAAGATGGTATGTGCAAACCCACCAAGTTCGTGTGTCCTAAGTTAACCAAAGGCAGATGTTTACAGTTCGTACAATGTCCAGAAAGATGTGGAGGGGTCTTTTCCCCTCCCTGGATGCAATAAATCGTACGGCACGAATACACGCCTCGGTAGAAAGAGGGTAGCTCTTGTCTGGCCCCCTCTTTCTCCCAGGGGTACAGTAAACGCACCAGGAGATTCAGGGAGATTCTCGTGGCCCCCCAACCGCTGGAGACACATATATCACATACACGTAGGGAGCCTAAAGTTACTAGAACAAAGGTCACAAGCAGAAAAGATGTAATGCATTAAATATTATAGTACTGTAATGAAACCAAGTTTCGTTGACAGAAAGGGTCTCATATATGTCCAAATTTCTGCATATCTTGGACCGAGGCCTAGTGCCGCCATGTTGAAAGCGTCATAGTTGGAATGTCATTAGGTGCATTGTTTAGAAATTAGAATTGTTCTTGTCCCTGAAGGCCACTGTAGCTTCTGTTATTATTCTAAAGGGTTGGGTTTACCCAGGGAGCGTTGCATTCTAGAACTTTGTAGAACTTTCTTGATGATGTCATATTACACACTGCACCTTTAAGTTTGATAAACTTGCAAAAACTCGCTCGTGGTGCAATGAGTACAAGCTTTTGAATGGTCGTGTGTGTGTGTGTGTGTGTGTGTGTGTGTGTGTGTGTGTGTGTGCGTACGTGCGTGCGTGCGTGCGTGCGTGTGTGTGTGCGTGTGTGTAATGCATTGAACAAATCAATGACTAGATGTGCCAAAACTTTCTTCAATTAAACAGCGACAAAACTGAAGTACTTGTCTTTGGTGCCAGGGATGAACAATCAAAAGTCAGCGCACAGCTTACATCTGTTATGTTAGAAAGCACACACCAAGCTAGAAATCTTGGAGTAGTGATAGATTCCGACTTGAATTTCAAAAAACACATTAAATCAATGACTAAGTCAGCCCACTACCACCTTAAAAATATATCGAGAATTAAAGGGCTAATATCTCAGCAGGACTTAGAAAAACTTGTCCATGCATTTATTTTTAGTAGACTTGACTACTGTAACAGTGTCCTTGCTGGCCTTCCTAAAAAATCAATCAGACAGCTTCAGCTAATTCAGAACGCTGCTGCTTGAGTCCTCACTAGGACCAAAAAAGTGGATCACATTACCCCAGTTCTTAGGTCTTTACACTGGCTTCCTGTCACTCAAAGAATTGATTTTAAATTATTGATGATGGTCTACAAAGCCTTAAATGGTTTAGGGCCAAAATACATTACTGATCTGCTGATACGTTATGAGCCGCCCAGAGCTCTTAGGTCGTCTGGGACAGGTCTTTTAAAAGTCCCCCGAGCTAGGACTAAACAGGGAGAGGCGGCATTCAGCGTTTATGCGCCCAATGTCTGGAACGGACTGCCAGAGAGTCTGAGGTCCGCTGAGACTCTCAGCTCTTTTTAAATTGGGTCTCAAAACGTTCTTGTTTCCCTTTTAACCTGTCATTTTTTATTTTTTTTTAAATGTATTTTTATCCATGTTTTAAATTTTTTCCTTTTTTTGTATTTGTATTCTTTATTTGATTTTAACCCTGTGAAGCACCTTGAGTGGCCCTGTGCCTGAAATGTGCTCTATAAATAACATTGCCTTGCCTTGCCTTGCCTTGCCTTGCCTTGCCTTGCCTTGCCTTGCCTTGCCTTCCCTTGCCTTCCCTTGCCTTGCCTTGCCTTGCCTTGCCTTGCCTTGCCTTGCCTTGCCTTGCCTTGCCTTGCCTTCCCTTGCCTTGCCTTGCCTTGCCTTGCCTGTTTTTAGGGACCATCGTACCAATGGGGAAATATGTCATAATAATGTGGAGTCAGTCATGCGAGAACCTTCCAAAAAGGATCCTTGTATCTTTGATCTTTGAGTTCTTTCACCATGTATAAATTTGCATAATAATCCTCACACACACACACACACACACGCACACACACACACACACGCACACACGCACGCACGCACGCACACACACAATTCCTTTTGAAGTAGGGCATCTGCCTATTATTTCGCGGTCCCATTCATAACGCAGATAAGGGAGCAATGGAGTGTGTGTGTGTGTGTGTGTGTGTGTGTGTGTGTGTGTGTGTGTGTGTAAGCTTTCAAGTGGTCCTTAAACCTTTTTGGTGGAAGCTTGAATATAACTTGAATTACCTCAAGACAGTGCCGAAGGATGGATGGATGGATAGATAGATAGATAGATAGATAGATAGATAGATAGATAGATAGATAGATAGATAGATAGATAGATAGATAGATAGATAGATAGATAGATAGATAGATAGATAGATAGATAGATAGATAGATGGATGGATGGATGGATGGATGGATGGATGGATGGATGGATAGATAGATAGATAGATAAACAAACAAACAGACAGACATAAAGACAGACAGATAGATAGATAGATAGATAGATAGATAGGTAGATAGATAGATAGATAGATAGATAGATAGATAGATAGATAGATAGATAGATAGATAGATAGATAGATAGATAGATAGATAGATAGATAGATAGATAGATAGATAGATAGATAGATAGATAGATAGATAGATAGATAGATAGATAGATAGAAAGATATAGACAGAGTCAAGACAGTGCTGTTGCCTTCAAAAGTTGCATCAGTGTAGTACATATTTAATGGGATTTTAAACAGCTTGTAAAAAATAAACCTTATACATGAGGGTGCTACGAGGAACTTTTAAATATTTCTGAAACTGTCTCATTTTTCCTCTGATGATCATGAATTACATGTAACAGCAAAACGAGGCCATCAGTGCAAAGAATGATATTTTTTTTTTTTTAAAGATATTTTTTTGGCATTTTTTTTGTTATGCTTTATTGATAGTGTAGAGACAGAGTTGAAATGGGGCAGAGAGGGGAGTGACATGCAGAGAACGACCGCGGGCTGGAATCGAACCCGGGTCCGCTGCTGGCCGAGGCCCATGGGGGGGACGCCCTACCAACTGAGCTAAGGGCCCATGGGGGGGGGGACGCCCTACCAACTGAGCTAAGGGCGCCCCCAAGAATGCAATTTTTATATAGTTTTTCTAAATGCCTTTGTCATGGGTATAGGCTGTGGGGGGGAGTTGTAGACGGCCCCGTCTGATGGGCCAGCCAGTCTGACTATACATATGAATAAACACACTATCCATGCAGACAGCCCCCTGCGGATTCTCAGCCTGCCCCCTCCCATTGTTACAATATCAATGTATGCATATTGAACTGTCTGCCTCTGAGCCTGTCTGTCCTCCTCAACCTCTGTAATGTAATTTAGACGCCCTCCCCCCCCCTGTGGAGCAAAAGTGCTTTACGTCAGGGCGCTCCGGTGGTGTAGTGGATAGAGCGTGTACCATATTGGCTCCGGTCTTCATTGTAGTGGTCGCGGGTTCGAATCCGACCTGTGGACCTTTACTGCAGGTCATCCCCCCTCTCTCTCTCTCCCTCTCTCTCTCTCTCTCTCTCTCTCTCTCTCTGTCTGTCTCCCCATTTCAACTCTGTACTGTCTAATAAAGCTTGAAAATGCCCCCCCCCCCAAAAAAGTGCTTTAAGTATGTGATCATTTTAAGAAACCGGTGTCACTCTTAGCAACATAAATGTGTGTATAGGCCTATCAGTGAGCTCTTTGCTCTTTGCTATAACTGTTTTAATTAGGCTATATTGTACTTTCACCCATTTCATTTTAATTGCTGCCACTCTTCACCACTGAACACACACACACACACACACAAAAACACATACACATGCACACATACACACACACACAGACACATGCACACATACACACACACAGAGAGAGACACACACACACACACACACACACACACACATACAGACACATGCACACATACACACACACACACACAGAGACACACACACACACAAACACATACACACACACACACACCAGTCCCGAAAGTCTTCACCACTGTGTAAATGTTTCGTGTATTTCATGTATTTGCATTGAATATTGTGTATGTATTGTTGTTTTTCCTTTGAATTTGTTTGAACTCGACGTCATTGTAGATGAGGGTCAGCCCTCAACTGGTCTCTGGAGGATAAATAAAAGTTAAATGAAAAAAAATATATTATAAAATATATATATAAAAATATTTGAAATAAACCTCACCCAGGGACAACACACACACACACACACACACACACACACACACACACGCACACACAGACAGACAGACAGACACACATACACACACACACACACACACACACACACACACACACACACACACAGATCTGACATAGCCATACACCCAGGAACAACAGCTGTTCAAATAAATAAACGTTGATAAATGAATAGCAGTAGATGGAAAATTATTACATTTCCTGTCGCCGTCTGTGAGAGAGAAAGAGCCAACGTGAGTCATCTCCCTGCTGGCCATCGCGCCAACATGTCACCTTAAAATGACGCTTCAAACCAGCTATACAGGAGAAATTCATATTATTAGAATATCATGGAAAATGAATTGGAATTGAGGCAAGAATTCATACAAAAGGGTTAGAGGGCCCAGACCAAGTACTGAGTACATATGCATGATTATACTTTATAGAGGGCCGACATTTCTGTATTTAAAATCCCTTATTTATTGATTTTTATGTAATATTAAAATGTTCTGAGATTTTGAATTTGGGGTTTTCATAAACTGTGAGCCATAATAATCCAAATTATAACAAACGAAGGCTTGAGATATCTCACTGTGCATGTAATGAGTCTATATAATATATTAGTTTCACCTTTTAAGTTGAATTACTGAAATAAATGAACTTTTGCACGATATTCTAATGTTTCGAGTTTCACCTGTACACAGAAGCGATCTATGGTCAGGCATTTTAAAGGTGCTCCGAGGAACTTTCAGTGTGTGTTAATTCTAGCGCCCCCTTTGGACAAAAGCAGGTAGCGTTTTTACCACGCCAGCTGTTGTTCCTGGTTGAGCGTATACCCATGACAAAGGCATTAAAGAAAAACTATATAAAAATAGCATTCTTTTACACTGATGTTCTCGTTTGCTGTTACATGTAATTTATGATCATCAGAGGAAAAATGAGACTGTTTCAGAAATATTTAAAAGTTCCTCATAGCACCCTCATGTATAAGGTTGTCTCGTATTGTAAATGGTAAATGGACTTGTATAGCGCTATATCTCCGTTTATCACAGACCCAAAGCACTTTACATTGTTTTTTGTACACATTCACCCAGTCACACACACATTCATACACCGATAGCAGCAGCTACCACGCAGGGTAGGCTTAGCACTAGGGTGCTCAGCTAACTAAGCTAACTATCGGGAGCAATTCAGTGTCTTGCCCAGGGACACTTCGACATGTGGCGGGGAGACGGGGGAATCGAACCTCCGACCCTGCACACCAGAGGCGAACTCCCTGCCCACTTCGCCACTGCCGCCCCTATTGTCTAATC
Organism: Hyperoplus immaculatus; assembly: GCA_949357725.1. NCBI lineage: Eukaryota > Metazoa > Chordata > Actinopteri > Uranoscopiformes > Ammodytidae > Hyperoplus > Hyperoplus immaculatus. Next base: position 86,451 of record CASHTC010001332.1, read on the forward strand.
AAATCCTCCTGTTCTGTCTTGAGGTATTTATAATCCAAGTTGCATTCAACCTTCCACCAAAGAGGTTTTGAGGACCACTCGAAAGCTTACACACACACACACACACACACACACACACACACACACACACACACACACACACAGACAGACAGACACACACACACACACACACATAGATACACAGACAGAAAGACAGACAGACAGACAGACAGACACACACACACACACATAGATACACAGACAGAAAGACAGACAGACAGACAGACAGACACACACACGCATAGATACACAGACACACACAGACACACAAACACATAGATACACAGACACACACAGACAGACAGACAGACACACACACGCACACACACACACACACACACACATGCATTGTACAATCGCATTTTCGATATTTACAGTTGGTCACGCCTTATTTAAGAAGAGAAGTGTTATGGAAATAACATATACAGTATTTGTACTTAAACATTGCGTCAACTGGGATTTTTGCCACACACACACACACACACACACACACACACACACACACACACAGAGAGAGAGAGAGAGAGAGAAGCACACGGACGCACACACACACACACACACACGCGCACACACACAGACACACAGAAAGGCAGACAGACAGACAGACACATGGATACACACAGACAGACAGACACACACACACACACACACACACACAGGTACACAGACACACACACACACACACACACACACACACACACACACACACACACAGGTACACACACACACACACACATGGATACACACAGACAGACAGACACAGCACACACACACACACACAGAGACACACAGACACAGACAGACACACAGACACACACACACATAGATACACAGACAGACACATACAGACAGACATACACAGCCCACACACACACAGACACACAGTCGAGACAAAGGTACACAGCCCACACACACACACACACACACACACACACACACACACACACACACACACACACACACACACACACACACACATTGCTTCTTTAGATGACCATTCAAAAGAGGAAGTATATACTATTCAGAGTCTAACGGTAATGGCTTTATTGTACCTTTTAGGTCATTTATTGTGTGTGTGTGTGTGTGTGTGTGTGTGTGTGTGTGTGTGTGTGTGTGTGTGTGTGTGTGTGCGTGTGTGTGTGTGTGTGTGTGTGTGTGTGTGTGTGAGTGTGTGTGTGCGTGTCTTAATAGCCTCCATAAAATAATAAAACATGTTAGTTAATGACGTGGGCTTTTTCCCATGAGTGAATTCTATAGCTTCTTTATCACACACACACACACACACACACACACACACACAGGCCCGGCCCTGGGCATAGGCAGTATAGGCAAATGCTAGGGGCGCATCCACCCGCAGGGGGCGCCACTACAAAAAATAAAAATAAAAAATGGGCTACCAAAACATAACTTTTTATTTATTTTTACTAATACTGTTAATACTATAATTTAAAAATATGAGTTAAGCTTAAAATATGACAACTACTGTCTACTGAGGATAGACAAACTATAAAAAAAAAATTAAGCGCCCCTCCCTCCCCCCTCTCCGATAGACTCTTCCAGATTTCTGGCGATCAGCCAGGTATCTGAACGGTAACTTCACCCGTCGGAACCGGAAGAAAAGAGCGCACACCATGTCAAAATGACAAAAGCTCTCTCGTACCATGGGAAGACTGAAAAGGAAAAGAAGAGGAGGAAAAACGTGACAAAGACAGAGGTAGGCCTACAGTGACGTTAATGTGATGAATGAATAGTGTGCTGCATTGTTTTAGCCGTTGTAGGAGCAGTGTGTTAACTTGCTAGCTTACTTTTGGAAGATGGGTAACGTTACTCCCAGCTTAAATTCATCAGAGACATTTAGAAATATTTTTCAGGTAGCCTACATCCCCTGTCATAACTTGCCAAAGTTTGCACTGCTTGTAATGGTTATTAGGAAGCTATTCCTTTTCCACTATAATTAATGGTTGTCAACCTTGGGTTTATTGTGTTAGTTTACATCAGTGTTAAAAGTGCACAGTATAATAACTGTTAATATTGCATACCTGAGGCAAGTCAAGTTTATTTGTGAGGCACTTTTCAACACAAGGTAAATCAAAGTGCTATAGAGCTGTTAAGCGGAAGTTGCTTACTTCCGGGGCATGGGACCTTTCGACTCGAAAAATTACAACGGTAGTCAATGGAAAGAAATGTATTATTTTCTGGTCCCAGTCATGAAATGCCTTCGATTACACATATGTTTTGTATGGATTTAGATGGTATTTTTTCGTGCAAAGAATGGAACAATTTAGCGAGTAGAAGCTGGATACGGTCAGGTTTTGTGCAGAGCGCTTTTGTGGACTACAGCTCTTCGCTGCTCTTGACACTTATGATATACGTCACCACCACTGGCACCTGCTTAGCTCAGAAACATGGCTGTCTTTAATGCACTTTACCGCCTTCTTTCAATGACAAGACAAAAGTCTTCAGCGTGGCGAAAATCACTACACAAGTGGACATGTGGAGTTTCAATTTCTCGAGTGGGGAGATTGTTGGCGTTGTCCACGCCAGCCATTAGCATTAGCATTAGCACTGTCAGTCGAGAAGTGGAGGGAATGTGTTGAGGTGACGTCACAGAGGCGACAAGACTTGTAGTTGTTCTCGTATCATTTTTTCAAAAGCCGTT
>CASHTC010001333.1:0-5000 GCA_949357725.1 Hyperoplus immaculatus
ATTCTCATATTGAGTAAAAACCATGTGCATGAACTCAATGCATTCATTTCTATGAAGATAAAAAAAATGTTCTGGGGGGCGCGCAGTTGGTTGGGCGTCCCCCCCCCCCCCATGGGCCCTTAGCTCAGTTGGTAGGGCGTCCCCCCCCCATGGGCCCTTAGCTCAGTTGGTAGGGCGTCCCCCCCATGGGCCCTTAGCTCAGTTGGTAGGGCGTCCCCCCCATGGGCCCTTAGCTCAGTTGGTAGGGCGTCCCCCCCCCATGGGCCCTTAGCTCAGTTGGTAGGGCGTCCCCCCCCCCCATGGGCCCTTAGCTCAGTTGGTAGGGCGTCCCCCCCCCATGGGCCCTTAGCTCAGTTGGTAGGGCGTCCCCCCCATGGGCCCTAAGCTCAGTTGGTAGGGCGTCCCCCCCCATGGGCCCTTAGCTCAGTTGGTAGGGCGTCCCCCCCCCATGGGCCCTTAGCTCAGTTGGTAGGGCGTCCCCCCCCCATGGGCCCTTAGCTCAGTTGGTAGGGCGTACCCCCCCATGGGCCCTTAGCTCAGTTGGTAGGGCGTACCCCCCCCCCCCATGGGCCCTTAGCTCAGCTGGTAGGGCGTCCCCCCCCATGTGCCCTTAGCTCAGTTGGTAGGGCGTCCCCCCCCCTTAGCTCAGTTGGTAGGGCGTCCCCCCCCATGGGCCCTTAGCTCAGTTGGAAGGGCGTCCCCCCCCCATGGGCCCTTAGCTCAGTTGGTAGGGCGTCCCCCCCCATGGGCCCTTAGCTCAGTTGGTAGGGCGTCCCCCCCCCATGGGCCCTTAGCTCAGCTGGTAGGGCGTCCCCCCCATGGGCCCTTAGCTCAGTTGGTAGGGCGTCCCCCCCCCATGGGCCCTTAGCTCAGTTGGTAGGGCGTCCCCCCCCCATGGGCCCTTAGCTCAGTTGGTAGGGCGCCCCCCCCCCATGGGCCCTTAGCTCAGTTGGTAGGGCGTACCCCCCCCCATGGGCCCTTAGCTCAGTTGGTAGGGCGTCCCCCCCATGGGCCCTTAGCTCAGTTGGTAGGGCGTACCCCCCCCCCATGGGCCCTTAGCTCAGTTGGTAGGGCGTCCCCCCCCATGGGCCCTTAGCTCAGTAGGTAGGGCGTCCCCCCCCCATGGGCCCTTAGCTCAGTTGGTAGGGCGTACCCCCCCCCATGGGCCCTTAGCTCAGTTGGTAGGGCGTCCCCCCCCCATGGGCCCTTAGCTCAGTTGGTAGGGCGTCCCCCCCATGGGCCCTTAGCTCAGTTGGTAGGGCGTCCCCCCCCCATGGGCCCTTAGCTCAGTTGGTAGGGCGTCCCCCCCCCATGGGCCCTTAGCTCAGTTGGTAGGGCGTACCCCCCCCCCATGGGCCCTTAGCTCAGCTGGTAGGGCGTCCCCCCCCATGTGCCCTTAGCTCAGTTGGTAGGGCGTCCCCCCCCCTTAGCTCAGTTGGTAGGGCGTCCCCCCCCATGGGCCCTTAGCTCAGTTGGTAGGGCGTCCCCCCCCATGGGCCCTTAGCTCAGTTGGTAGGGCGTCCCCCCCCATGGGCCCTTAGCTCAGTAGGTAGGGCGTCCCCCCCATGGGCCCTTAGCTCAGTTGGTAGGGCGTCCCCCCCCCATGGGCCCTTAGCTCAGTTGGTAGGGCGTCCCCCCCCCATGGGCCCTTAGCTCAGCTGGTAGAACGTCCCCCCCATGGGCCCTTAGCTCAGTTGGTAGGGCGTCCCCCCCCCATGGGCCCTTAGCTCAGTTGGTAGGGCGTCCCCCCCCATGGGCCCTTAGCTCAGTTGGTAGGGCGTACCCCCCCATGGGCCCTTAGCTCAGTTGGTAGGGCGTACCCCCCCCCCCCATGGGCCCTTAGCTCAGCTGGTAGGGCGTCCCCCCCCATGCGCCCTTAGCTCAGTTGGTAGAGCGTCCCCCCCCTTAGCTCAGTTGGTAGGGCGTCCCCCCCCATGGGCCCTTAGCTCAGTTGGTAGGGCGTCCCCCCCCCATGGGCCCTTAGCTCAGTTGGTAGGGCGTCCCCCCCCCATGGGCCCTTAGCTCAGTAGGTAGGGCGTCCCCCCCATGGGCCCTTAGCTCAGTTGGTAGGGCGTCCCCCCCCCCATGGGCCCTTAGCTCAGTTGGTAGGGCGTCCCCCCCATGGGCCCTTAGCTTAGTTGGTAGGGCGCCCCCCCCATGGGCCCTTAGCTCAGTTGGTAGGGCGTCCCCCCCCCATGGGCCCTTAGCTCAGTTGGTAGGGCGTCCCCCCCATGGGCCCTTAGCTCAGTTGGTAGGGCGTCCCCCCCCATGGGCCCTTAGCTCAGTTGGAAGGGCGTCCCCCCCCCATGGGCCCTTAGCTCAGTTGGTAGGGCGTCCCCCCCCCATGGGCCCTTAGCTCAGTTGGTAGGGCGTCCCCCCCCCCCATGGGCCCTTAGCTCAGTTGGTAGGGCGTCCCCCCCCCATGGGCCCTTAGCTCAGCTGGTAGGGCGTCCCCCCCATGGGCCCTTAGCTCAGTTGGTAGGGCGTCCCCCCCCCATGGGCCCTTAGCTCAGTTGGTAGGGCGTCCCCCCCCCATGGGCCCTTAGCTCAGTTGGTAGGGCGCCCCCCCCCCATGGGCCCTTAGCTCAGTTGGTAGGGCGTACCCCCCCCCATGGGCCCTTAGCTCAGTTGGTAGGGCGTCCCCCCCATGGGCCCTTAGCTCAGTTGGTAGGGCGTACCCCCCCCCCATGGGCCCTTAGCTCAGTTGGTAGGGCGTCCCCCCCCATGGGCCCTTAGCTCAGTAGGTAGGGCGTCCCCCCCCCATGGGCCCTTAGCTCAGTTGGTAGGGCGTACCCCCCCCCCATGGGCCCTTAGCTCAGTTGGTAGGGCGTCCCCCCCCCCATGGGCCCTTAGCTCAGTTGGTAGGGCGTCCCCCCCATGGGCCCTTAGCTCAGTTGGTAGGGCGTCCCCCCCCCATGGGCCCTTAGCTCAGTTGGTAGGGCGTCCCCCCCCCATGGGCCCTTAGCTCAGTTGGTAGGGCGTCCCCCCCCCATGGGCCCTTAGCTCAGTTGGTAGGGCGTACCCCCCCCCCCATGGGCCCTTAGCTCAGCTGGTAGGGCGTCCCCCCCCATGTGCCCTTAGCTCAGTTGGTAGGGCGTCCCCCCCCCTTAGCTCAGTTGGTAGGGCGTCCCCCCCCATGGGCCCTTAGCTCAGTTGGTAGGGCGTCCCCCCCCATGGGCCCTTAGCTCAGTAGGTAGGGCGTCCCCCCCATGGGCCCTTAGCTCAGTTGGTAGGGCGTCCCCCCCCCCCATGGGCCCTTAGCTCAGTTGGTAGGGCGTCCCCCCCCCATGGGCCCTTAGCTCAGCTGGTAGAACGTCCCCCCCATGGGCCCTTAGCTCAGTTGGTAGGGCGTCCCCCCCCCATGGGCCCTTAGCTCAGTTGGTAGGGCGTCCCCCCCCATGGGCCCTTAGCTCAGTTGGTAGGGCGTACCCCCCCATGGGCCCTTAGCTCAGTTGGTAGGGCGTACCCCCCCCCCCCATGGGCCCTTAGCTCAGCTGGTAGGGCGTCCCCCCCCATGCGCCCTTAGCTCAGTTGGTAGAGCGTCCCCCCCCTTAGCTCAGTTGGTAGGGCGTCCCCCCCCATGGGCCCTTAGCTCAGTTGGTAGGGCGTCCCCCCCCCATGGGCCCTTAGCTCAGTTGGTAGGGCGTCCCCCCCCCATGGGCCCTTAGCTCAGTAGGTAGGGCGTCCCCCCCATGGGCCCTTAGCTCAGTTGGTAGGGCGTCCCCCCCCCATGGGCCCTTAGCTCAGTTGGTAGGGCGTCCCCCCCATGGGCCCTTAGCTTAGTTGGTAGGGCGCCCCCCCCATGGGCCCTTAGCTCAGTTGGTAGGGCGTCCCCCCCCCATGGGCCCTTAGCTCAGTTGGTAGGGCGTCCCCCCCATGGGCCCTTAGCTCAGTTGGTAGGGCGTCCCCCCCCATGGGCCCTTAGCTCAGTTGGTAGGGCGTCCCCCCCATGGGCCCTTAGCTCAGCTGGTAGAACGTCCCCCCCCCCCATGGGCCTCGGCCAGTAGCGGACCCGGGTTTGATTCCAGCCCGCGGTCGTTCTCTGCATGTCACTCCCCTCTCTGCCCCATTTCACCTCTGTCTCTACACTATCAATAAAGCATAAAAATACCCAAAAAAAATATCTTTAAAATTTTTTTTTTAAATAAAATTTAAAAAAGTACAGTGGAATCTTACCAAGTATATTCAGGTCTAATTTCTGGTCAAAATATCTCATAACAATTAAAGGTGTAGTCAGTGATTCTGCAGAACGCTTGTTGTCAAACTCACAAGATAATATTTTGGCATTTCCAAACTTTATTAGATAGTACAGAGTTGAAATGAGGAGACAGAGAGAGAGAGAGAGAGAGAGAGAGAGCTTTATTAGACAGTACAGAGTTGAAATGAGGAGACAGAGAGAGAGAGAGAGAGAGACAGAGACAGAGAGAGAGAGAGAGAGAGAGAGAGAGCTTTATTCTTCTTTATTTATTTAATACAGGGACAGTGCATATTATCAAACATTTCTGTCAATATGCCAGAATTAGCCAGAAGGCTATTTTTCATCTGCAGTCCCTAGACAGATGGTAAAAGTCACCCTAAAAGAAAATAAGTTACACATTTATATAACACAACATGCCTATAGTAAAACGTACTATTAAAAAGTAAGTAAAGTAAAAAGTACTATTAAGCTAAAATATACAATAAAAACACAGCAGAGCAACAATCTGACAACAGCAGACAATAACATGAACAGGTTAATGATAATGTAGACAGCTCTGGTTATCAATGAGCCATTTCTTTAACTGGCGTTTGAATGACCTATATGGGTTCAAATTTCTGATGGCTATGGGGGTGAGGTTCCACTCAGTAGCTGCACGAACAGAGAAAGAGGTATGGCCAAATACACTCTTCCTAAAAGGGATAATACAATCTCCCCTCGCTGAAGCTCTAGTTCTGCTGTGATCAGCTGTTCGGATGTTGACAAACTGATGGAGCGGAGGGGATGATAAACTGTGAATGAT
>CASHTC010001333.1:10000-17384 GCA_949357725.1 Hyperoplus immaculatus
CACACACACAGACACAGACACACACACAGTCTCACAAAGTCTCACAAAGAGTCACACACACACACACACACACACACACATACACACACAGATAGAGAGACACACAGGCACGCACGCACACACACACACACAGATAGAGAGACACACAGGCACGCACGCACACACACACACAGAAACACACACAGATAGAGAGACACACAGGCACGCACACACACAGACACAGACACACACACAGTCTCACAAAGTCTCACAAAGAGTCACACACACACACACACACACACACACACACACACACAGATAGAGACACACAGGCACGCACACACACAGACACAGACACACACACAGTCTCACAAAGTCTCACAAAGAGTCACACACACACACACACACACACACAGATAGAGACACACAGGCACGCACACACACAGACACAGACACACACACAGTCTCACAAAGTCTCACAAAGAGTCACACACACACACAAACAAACACACACACACACACACACACACATACATACATACATACAGAGAAACACACAGACAGACGCATACAGACATACACAAACACACACACACAGTCAGTCTCACACACAGTCACACACACACACACACACACACACAAACAGATGGGGCCCACCATGATTAATTCATAATGAGCAAATAATCCGTGAAATTAATAGAAAATAATAAATACAAATTTTGTCATTTTTTACAGCAGTTGGCATAATCAATTTAAGATCGAGCTGTCTGTCTGCACACTATCAAACCATCCCGCAAATGACGTGTGTGTGTGTGTGTGTGTGTGTGTGTGTGTGTGTGTGCGTGCGTGTGTGTGTGTGTGTGCGTGTGTGTGTGTGTGCGTGTGTGTGTGTGTGTGTGCGTGTGTGTGTGTGTGTGTGTGTGTGTTTTAAAATTACGTCAAATGGCGAGACACAGCAGGCACAGAAATGGTTTTTTCAAGCACTGTTCATTTATCTTCCATAACATTAGTTCAACATAGTTTCTTTTTTTTGTCAAAACTCTGAACCAAGGGGGCGCCCTTAGCTCAGTTGGTAGGGCGTCCCCCCCCCCCATGGGCCCTTAGCTCAGTTGGTAGGGCGTCCCCCCCCCCATGGGCCCTTAGCTCAGTTGGTAGGGCGTCCCCCCCCCATGGGCCCTTAGCTCAGTTGGTAGGGCGTCCCCCCCCCCCATGGGCCCTTAGCTCAGCTGGTAGGGCGTCCCCCCCCCATGGGCCCTTAGCTCAGTTGGTAGGGCGTCCCCCCCCATGGGCCCTTAGCTCAGCTGGTAGGGCGTCCCCCCCCATGGGCCCTTAGCTCAGTTGGTAGGGCATCCCCCCCCCCATGGGCCCTTAGCTCAGTTGGTAGGGCGTCCCCCCCATGTGCCTCGGCCAGCAGCGGACCCGGGTTCCATTCCAGGCCGCGGTCGTTCTCTGCATGTCACTCCCCTCTCTGCCCCATTTCAACTCTGTCTCTACACTATCAATAAAGCATAAAAATGCCAAAAAAAAAAAAAAAAAAAACTCTGAACCAAAAATGTCAAAAGACACTTCACCCACCTTGCCTGGTGTGAATGTGTACGACTGCTGTATGTTTGAGGTGGTGGTCTGAGGGGCGACTGTGGACTGCTGTATGTTTGAGGTGGTGGTCTGAGGGGCGACTGTGGACTGCTGTATGTTTGAGGTGGTGGTCTGAGGGGCGACTGTGGACTGCTGTATGTTTGAGGTGGTGGTCTGAGGGGCGACTGTGGACTGCTGTATGTTTGAGGTGGTGGTCTGAGGGGCGACTGTGGACTGCTGTATGTTTGAGGTGGTGGTCTGAGGGGCGACTGTGGACTGCTGTATGTTTGAGGTGGTGGTCTAAGGGGTGACTGTGGACTGCTGTATGTTTGAGGTGGTGGTCTGAGGGGTGACTGTGGACTGCTGTATGTTTGAGGTGGTGGTCTGAGGGGTGACTGTGGACTGCTGTATGTTTGAGGTGGTGGTCTGAGGGGCGACTGTGGACTGCTGTATGTTTGAGGTGGTGGTCTGAGGGGTGACTGTGGACTGCTGTATGTTTGAGGTGGTGGTCTGAGGGGTGACTGTGGACTGCTGTATGTTTGAGGTGGTGGTCTGAGGGGCGACTGTGGACTGCTGTATGTTTGAGGTGGTGGTCTGAGGGGCGACTGTGGACTGCTGTATGTTTGAGGTGGTGGTCTGAGGGGCGACTGTGGACTGCTGTATGTTTGAGGTGGTGGTCTGAGGGGCGACTGTGGACTGCTGTATGTTTGAGGTGGTGGTCTGAGGGGCGACTGTGGACTGCTGTATGTTTGAGGTGGTGGTCTGAGGGGTGACTGTGGACTGCTGTATGTTTGAGGTGGTGGTCTGAGGGGTGACTGTGGACTGCTGTATGTTTGAGGTGGTGGTCTGAGGGGTGACTGTGGACTGCTGTATGTTTGAGGTGGTGGTCTGAGGGGCGACTGTGGACTGCTGTATGTTTGAGGTGGTGGTCTGAGGGGTGACTGTGGACTGCTGTATGTTTGAGGTGGTGGTCTGAGGGGTGACTGTGGACTGCTGTATGTTTGAGGTGGTGGTCTGAGGGGCGACTGTGGACTGCTGTATGTTTGAGGTGGTGGTCTGAGGGGCGACTGTGGACTGCTGTATGTTTGAGGTGGTGGTCTGAGGGGCGACTGTGGACTGCTGTATGTTTGAGGTGGTGGTCTGAGGGGCGACTGTGGACTGCTGTATGTTTGAGGTGGTGGTCTGAGGGGTGACTGTGGACTGCTGTATGTTTGAGGTGGTGGTCTGAGGGGTGACTGTGGACTGCTGTATGTTTGAGGTGGTGGTCTGAGGGGCGACTGTGGACTGCTGTATGTTTGAGGTGGTGGTCTGAGGGGCGACTGTGGACTGCTGTATGTTTGAGGTGGTGGTCTGAGGGGCGACTGTGGACTGCTGTATGTTTGAGGTGGTGGTCTGAGGGGCGACTGTGGACTGCTGTATGTTTGAGGTGGTGGTCTGAGGGGCGACTGTGGACTGCTGTATGTTTGAGGTGGTGGTCTGAGGGGCGACTGTGGACTGCTGTATGTTTGAGGTGGTGGTCTGAGGGGCGACTGTGGACTGCTGTATGTTTGAGGTGGTGGTCTGAGGGGCGACTGTGGACTGCTGTATGTTTGAGGTGGTGGTCTGAGGGGCGACTGTGGACTGCTGTATGTTTGAGGTGGTGGTCTGAGGGGCGACTGTGGACTGCTGTATGTTTGAGGTGGTGGTCTGAGGGGCGACTGTGGACTGCTGTATGTTTGAGGTGGTGGTCTGAGGGGCGACTGTGGACTGCTGTATGTTTGAGGTGGTGGTCTGAGGGGCGACTGTGGACTGCTGTATGTTTGAGGTGGTGGTCTGAGGGGCGACTGTGGACTGCTGTATGTTTGAGGTGGTGGTCTGAGGGGTGACTGTGGACTGCTGTATGTTTGAGGTGGTGGTCTGAGGGGCGACTGTGGACTGCTGTATGTTTGAGGTGGTGGTCTGAGGGGTGACTGTGGACTGCTGTATGTTTGAGGTGGTGGTCTGAGGGGCGACTGTGGACTGCTGTATGTTTGAGGTGGTGGTCTGAGGGGCGACTGTGTCTCAGGTGGTAGAGCGGGTCGGCTGATGATCAAAGGGTTGGAGGTTCGATCCCCGCCCTGCCACCTGTGTCATAGTTGTTGTGTCCTTGGGCAAGACACTTCATCCACCTTACCTCGTGTGAATGTCGATAGTTAGCCTGCTGCTATCGGTGTATGAATGTGTGTGTGAATGGTAACGTGGGAATGGAAACAGGTCTCCCTTGGAAAAGAGTCTTCGGTCTCAATGGGATTTACCTGTAGAAATAAAGGTTAAAAAAAGGCGCTGAATGGCAGCCACGCTTCCGTCAGTCTGCCCCAGGGCAGCTGTGGCTACTATGGTAGTTTACCACCACCGGTATGACTGTGTGTGAATGAATGGAACCTGGAACTAAATAATAGCTACCGTATTTTCCGCACTCTAAGCCGCACTGGACTATAAGACGCACTGGACTATAAGCCGCAGGTGTTTTAATGTTTAATCACCATATGTAAGAGTTGGTGCACAGAGGGGATTGTCGGGAAAGAGATGGCTGCTTGAGGAAGCTCCCATTTATTAACATTTCAACAAACAAGTTGCATATTTGCATGACGTATTCAAGTGTTACCATTTAGAGCAATAGTAGCTACTAGCTACAGAACATATACTGTGCTGTGTAATAACAGGGTCGAAAAATGGGGGAAAAGGCGCGGCTTATAGTCCGAAAATGACCGTAAGTAAATCCAATCCATTATCATTGTATATTGTGTAATATTAATTGAACCAAAAATAAATAAATATGAAGAAAACAGTCGACTCTAGAATAGAGTGAGAGTCTCTCTCTCTGAGTCAGTGAAAAGCAGAAAATAGTGATTTGCCCCGAACATTGCTTAAGCGATCGATGAATGAGCTGCTGCTAGGTTCAATACACACACACACACACACACACACACACACACACACACACACACACACCAATACTCAGTTCACACACACACACACACACTTCAATACTCAGTTCACACACACAGTGCGATAACTTGACGTGTGTGAATAATTTAGACTGTGGCGGCCATGATTCTTCACTCCCTTTAGATTATAATGTGTCTATAAAGTGTTCTGACCCTCACACACACACACACACACACACACACTCTGACACACACACACACACACACACACACACTCTCTGACCCATACACACACACACACACACACTCTGACACACACACACACACACACACACACACTCTCTGACCCATACACACACACACACACACACACACTGGCTCTAAGTGTGTCTGATCAGATACACAGACGCTTTATTGAGAACGAGGTGCTCTGAGCTCTAAGTAAATTGAAATCGCACACTTCCCCTCGGGACTTTCTACATCTATTCTACAGCATAATGGCTGTGTGTGTGTGTGCATGGTTGTGTGTGTGTGTGTGTGTGTGTGTGTGTGTGTGTGTGTGTGTGTGTGTGTGTGTGTGCGTGGTTGTGTGTGTGTGTGTGTGTGTGTGTGTGTGAGAGAGAGTGAGCGAGTGAGTGTGTTGTTATGTGTGTGGTTGTGTGTGTGGTTGTGTGTGTGGTTGTGTGCGTGTGTGTGTGTGTGTGTGAGAGAGTGAGCGAGTGAGTGTGTGGTTATGTGTGTGGTTGTGTGCGTGTGTGTGTGTGTGTGTGTGAGAGAGTGAGCGAGTGAGTGTGTGGTTATGTGTGTGGTTGTGTGTGTGTGTGTGTGTGTGTGTGTGTGTGTGTGAGAGAGTGAGCGAGTGAGTGTGTGGTTATGTGTGTGGTTGTGTGTGTGGTTGTGTGTGAGTGTGTGTTGAAAGATTGTTTAGACATTAAAAGGTGGAGTCGGGGATTCTGCAGAATGCTTGTGTTCAAAATCACTTTTTCACAGTTCTAAATAAGTGGATATCCATTGTCAACACACAGCCTGGTGTCACAGGCCTCTCAAGGGAATGACTAATGAGGAACCACACAAGAAAGTTAGTTTAACCAAATTATAATTTATTTAAACCAATTCAAAAAGAGACAGACGGAGAGACAGACAGACAGACAGACAGACAGACAGACAGATAGACGGACAGACAGATAGACGGACAGACAGATAGACGGACAGACAGATAGATGGACAGACAGATAGACGGACAGACAGATAGATGGACAGACAGACAGACGGACAGGCAGGCAGGCAGGCAGGCTGGCAGACAGACAACAACCAACATGGCGTACTCTACTTTACAGGTTTCTAAGGACATTGTTTAAACTAAAGGTAAATGTTAAGCAGAAAATAAAAAGTCAACGAGGTGTCATGTAGGTCCCTTCAGTACTGTTATACCAGATTGATAGATAGATAGATAGATAGATAGATAGATAGATAGATAGATAGATAGATAGATAGATAGATAGATAGATAGATAGATAGATAGATGGATGGATGGATGGATGGATGGATGGATGGATGGATGGATGGATGGATGGATGGATGGATGGATAGATAGATAGATAGATAGATAGATAGATAGATAGATAGATAGATAGATAGATAGATAGATAGATAGATAGATAGATAGATAGATAGATAGATAGATAGATAGATAGTAATTCAGTACTGTTATATAGTCCAGGAAAGGCTGACATATCTGTTTAAACTTCTCTGCTTTCCCTGAAATCTCTATTGATGTAGTTTAAGATAAATTAAGTTGTTAGTGTGTCCGCTGAAGTGGAGGTTAAATTTAAGTTGTCTATGATATGGTACACACACACACACACACACACACACACACACACACACACACACACACACACACACACACACACACACACACACACACACACACACACACACACAGTTCCCACATGATTTAGAGACAGTCTATTTTCAGCTGTGTGAAATGTGAGCTATGCTATGCTAGGTTAGAGTCATGCTAAGGAAGGACTCCACACAATTATGTCTAGACATTGTGAGTGTGTGTGTGTGTGTGTGTGTGTGTGTGTGTGTGTGTGTGTGTGTGTGTGTGTGTGTGTGTGTGTGTGTGTGTGTGTGTGTGTGTGTGTGTGTGTGTGTGTGTGTGTAAAATGCATTTTTCAGTATTTTAAGTATTGATAAAAACTAATGTTGAGATAATGTCCGTTAAAGATGGTTGTATAGGAGAAATATACAGACGCAAACAGACAAGGTTTAGTCAAATAAACACCTGAATGTACATGTTGGACCTTTGATTTATACTAGTATGAAAGAAGACATGTTCTGGAAGATAGATAGATAGATAGATAGATAGATAGATAGATAGATAGATAGATAGATAGATAGATAGATAGATAGATAGATAGATAGATAGATAGATAGATAGATAGATAGATAGATAGATAGATAGATAGATAGATAGATAGATAGATAGATAGACAAGCTTTAGTCAAATAAACACCTGAATGTACATTGTTGACCTTTGATTTATACTAGTATGAAAGAAGACATGTTCTGGAAGATAGATAGATAGATAGATAGATAGATAGATAGATAGATAGATAGATAGATAGATAGATAGATAGATAGATAGATAGATAGATAGATAGATAGATAGATAGATAGATAGATAGATAGATAGATAGATAGATAGATAGATAGATAGATATATAGACAAGCTTTAGTCAAATAAACACCTGAATGTACATTGTTGACCTTTGATTTATACTAGTATGAAAGAAGACATGTTATGGAAGAGAGGGAGAGAGAGAGAGAGAGGGGAGAGAGAGAGAGAGAGAGAGAGAGAGAGGGAGAGAGGGAGAGAGAGAGAGAGAGAGAGAGAGAGAGAGAGAGAGAGAGAGGGA